>CM069868.1:24212675-24342675 GCA_036172795.1 Pelodytes ibericus | reverse complement strand
GAGAGCTACAAAATTAATAAGGGGTTTGGAGGATCTTAGTTATGAAGAGAGACTTAAAAAATTGAATTTATATACGTTAGAAAAAAAGGCGTCTCAGAGGGGATATGATAACATTATATAAATATTTGCAGGGCCAATATAAAGAGCTCTCCAGTGACCTGTTCATTAACAGAAAGGTACAAAAGAACAAGAGGTCACCCCCTCAGACTGGAAGAGCAAAGATTTCATAGACAGCAAAGGAAGGGATTCTTTACGGTTAGGACAATAAAGTTATGGAACTCACTGCCAAGAGAGGTAGTGCTAGCAAACACAATAGATGCATTTAAAAATGGTTTGGATGTTTTTTTAGGAAAGCAGAACATACAGGGCTATTAAAAATAGAATAAGCATTAATAAAAGAGCTTATTGATCCAAGGAGAAATCTGATTGCCTCTTGGAGTCAAGAAGGAATTTTTTCCCCCAGGAGGCAAAATTCGAAATAGCTTCCTTAGGGGTTTTTTGCCTTCTTTTGGATCAAAAGCTGTAATGATAGGTAGAAGGGTTGAACTTGATGGACTTGTGTCTTTTTTCAACCTAAATTACTATGTTACTATGTTACTATATCTTGTGAGTGATTCTGCACAGCAGGGGTTAATCCAACATTGTTTTTGGTCCTGCACATGTGTGTTTTTCTGTTCTTTTTTTCAGACTAATGTTATTAAATATCACTTTGAAGACAACACAGCCGATATGAATATTATTTGCCTATTTAGAGAAAGAAAAAAAAAAAAAAAAACAAGCCGGCTCCACTGAAATGCTGATAAGTGTCTTTCATTCAGCGAGTATAAATCACCGGGTGCTCCGTCCGTGCTGTAGCCGCAGCACTAAGTAATCCAATGAAAATGAGCAACAAAAGGACATGCACTCCGGAGTAGGTTGAATAATAAAGGATTGTATTAAATCAAGGAAACATCACGAACATCAGGGATAACAAACAGATAAAACAGATGCCTTACGCGTTTCACGTGTCTCCACGCTTATTCTAGCCTATGAATAAGCGTGGAGACACGTGAAACGCGTAAGGCATCCGTTTTATCGGTTTGTTATCCCTGATGTTCCCTTGATTTAATACAATCCTTTATTATTCAACCTACTCCGGAGTGCATGTCCTTTTTTATTATTTGCCTACACTTGTGAGTGCATATAGTATCTCAATCACCAGATCCTTCCTGTGTTTATTGCACATTGCACTATTTTGTGTCTTATTTTTTTCTAAAAGGAACCCACTATCCTGCGCCATTCTGTTTTGTACCTGTATTCGTTTATATACATACTGACCTACACGGGTATGAAAATAGTATGAATACTTTTTTTTCATTCTAACAAGTTATCAACTCAAACTTGTAACAATGTCTCATTTCAAATATATCCTCCACCTGTAGAGTAGGGAAAATAAAGGTGCCGGTCTTTTCTAAATATATATCATTACATGCTTCCTAGAGAGACTTGCATGAAAAAGGATTTGAAGCAAATACATTGTCAGTGGCAATAGTGCGCAATGTCAGTCAGCAGCTGCAAGTTGGGTTGGCACCTGGCCAGTAAAAAAAAATTGTCTTGAAGTCAATGTTAAGTCTATGGAGGCAGTAACATGGCAGGTATTTGCACCTTAGCTGCAAGGGCCAATACGATATTGGCATGTATAAAACGCGGTATTGATTCTCATGGGAGAAAGATATCACCTTACCTTGAATATGCGGTTCAATTCTGGATACCAGTCCTTAAAAAGTATATTATGGTGCTAGAAAAAGTGCAAAGGAGAACTACAAATCGGCCCCGGATACAACTCAGGATACGGGCCAATTACTTCGGGTCTAAAGTTCAGCATATATTATTTAGACCTTTTTAATTATTCTACATTTTTCTGTTCAGTTTTCCAGCTCAAATGTGGATAATTGAACAGCCCGAAATTAGTCAATTACCACCGATTTTTAGGAGTACGAGTTGAATGCGGCTGAAAAATTAATGCCAAAATCGGACATACTGGGATTTTTCCACAGTTTGGCTTTATGCCCTGATCTGGCCCAAGTTCAGGTCAGATTAGTTAGGATAAATCTACTGCTTTAAGTGTATTGCCAAATGCCTACCTGCCACAAAACTTGACTGGGTTGGTGATAGCAGAGTCCATCTGACCATGGAGCTTTACCCTTTACACTGTGCCTTGGCTATAGTTTAGTTTCTGCAAACTTAAGGTCAAGATTGGGAGTTGTGAGAAAGTGATCTTATTCTGAAGGGAGTATACATTTGTGTAGAATTCCAGTAGGATATTATTAATGTCGTTGAGGCCTGTGTGGCTATATATAATTGTGTTTAGTCAATCTGGTCAGTAGGTTTGATGCAGTCTGCCGTACATTTAGTGCTTGTAAATGCTATACATTCCCCTTCCCATGCTAACTTGGGTTTCTGCCGTTCTGTCATCTTTTGTAGATGGGTTTAATGAGTTAAATTCCAAATGAGGAGTGCAATTCTACTGGTCTTTTATGTGTTGACTAAAGGAGATATCTTAGGTCATGTAGGTGTGTAGAGTGGTGCAGATACTACTGTGTTTGTGCAGGATTACCTCTCTCAGCGAGAAGGTCTTCCTGCTTACTTGATGGAAGCATGATGGACATGGTTCAGAAGATATGTAAGGCTGGCACCCAGAATCTAGACAAGTAGAGACAGTTATCAGCACATCAGAATAATAATGAAACCGTTTCAAATTGGAATTGAACAGACAACTGTGGAAATGTGGATCGTCAACCATACTCATTTGGTGGAGTAGAAACTCTGCTATAGGGGCTTTGAGCCCTATGTTTATGAATGCTTAGCTTGTTAAGAAAAGAAAATCTATTATAGAAATCTATTATAGAAAATCACATTATATTATGTAAGTTGTATCAAAAAGAAGCAGACATGCACACTGATAGTATAGAAGTAAAATAATTTTTATTTGTAGTATAATATCGTAGCGACAATCAAACGTAGTTATAAGGTAGGAGAGGTATAACAGTATATTGAGTAATATACGTATAGAAAAAAATCAGAAAAAAGAAAAAAATGAAAAAACTGGAAAAAAACAGGAGAAAAAATGAACTGTAGACTAAGCAGATAGGTAAAAAAAAAATGAGTAGAAGCTAGTACAGATAATATAGTGGAAAAATGGAAAACATAGAAAAATATATAAGGCAAGAGCACAATGGATATAAGAAAAAATAGATAAAATGCAAAAAAAATAGAGGAGAGGGGTAGTGGTAGACACAGGTTCAAAAAATTATTTATAATAACTGAACAACAGTATGATATAGGTAACGTAAATTGTCAACCACTGCAGAAAATGAAAAAAGAATAGACAAAATCTAGAAAAAAATTGTATGGGAAAAAAAGAGGTCCACAGTTAAATGCCTCTTGCAAAATAAATCAAGGAAACCATGGCCATTGAAGGAGCAGCACTCCGAGCGCGTCGCCCCCATGCCTATTACAAAGACCTCAGCAGTTACCCTTTGGAACGTTCCTGCCCTGCATCAGCAAGATTAGTTTAGATCTAACTACAAGTTTGATTCAAAGACTACTTATGTACTCCCACAGACCCTGTATTTTTTCTACCAAGACAGACTGTATTTCTGTATCTGGGTGAGATAAGTGCCAAGTCCACTAAACTACTTTATCTAATTGACTACTACTTTTAGTTTTTTCCTGTTGCACTGATGCAGTTTCCTTGATTTATTTTGCAAGAGGCATTTAACTGTGGACCTCTTTTTCCCACACTATTTTTTCTAGATTTTGTCTATTCTTTTTTCATTTTTTGCAGTGGTTGACAATTTACGTTACCTATATCATACTGTTGTTCAGTTATTATAAATAATTTTTTGAACCTGTGTCTACCACTACCTCTCTCCTCTATTTTTTTGCATTTTATCTATTTTTTCTTATATCCATTGTGCTCTTGCCTTATATATTTTTTCTATGTTTTCCATTTTTCCACTATATTATCTGTACTAGCTTCTACTCATTTTTTTACCTATCTGCTTAGTCTACAGTTCATTTTTTCTCCTGTTTTTTTCCAGTTTTTTCATTTTTTTCTTTTATCTGATTTTTTCTATACATATATTACTCAATATACTGTTATACCTCTCCTACCTAATAACTATGTTTGATTGTCGCTACGATATTATAATACGAATAAAAATTATTTTACTTCTATACTATGAGTGTGCATGTCTGCTTCTTTTTGATACATTGTTTTCCCCTATCTGTGCTCCCTAGGAGAGAGCATATAAGCAGTCCTTTGCATTGCACCTGTGCCTATAATATATTCTAGGTTGGCAGTTCTCAATCTCCCAATATTTTCTTCTTATATTATGTAAGATATGGACAGTTCAAAACAAATTCAACTTTGATCGAAACCAGCAAAAGTCCAACTCATAGTAGTATGCTTAGAATTAAATGTTAGATGAAATCATGGCCCTCTATTTCATCCGAGAAAATTTTTATACCAAAATCTAGATTAAGACTAATATCACCCTACTATTCAATCCATTAAGAGGTCTATTACACATATTCCATGGCACCCAAACAGCTTATATTCCAAATTTTGATTGCAGCCAAAATGCTTTTTTGCTAGAAATGGGAAATCTCATCAAATCCCTAACTTCACTGAACCAGACAATTTAATTACTCATAATATCACGGAGAAACTATATTACATATAGGAAAGCTCTCCACACTTACTTCTTACTGAAATCTGGTTTAGAAAAGTAGACAAGTAGTTGGACCAGCCCTAACTCCTGTTCTTCTAACAACCCTGTTCTTCTCATGCCCCTGTCTCCATCCACATCCTCTGTACTTTTTTCTTCCTATTCCGCCTTCATTCATTATTTTCTAGTTCATTACTTATCCAAGGTTATTTCAGAAATATTCTATGGATATTTATTAGGAAGTTTTATGTGCCGATACCTTGACATTTGTAAACTCAGCCTATATAGACATTGGATCAATATGTTTTTATGACCAGATAAGCTCTTTATAACCCTACCCTTCTTTTCTCTATACCGCTCTTTTTTTTTATAATAATAATATAAACTAATTTAAAATATAAAATAATAATTATAATATTACAATAAATATATATATATATATATATATATTTTTTTTTTTTTAAACAGTATTGCGTGAGCACACAGGATCCAGACTGATGTAATAATGTAAATATATTAACATTTTATTATAGGTCCATGGGCCAGTAAAATATTTCAGCAGCATGAAAAAATACAAATGAAAATAAAAACACAATTAACAGGCAAAATTGATGGAAGGTAGCATGGTGGTCAGTCACCTTGTATGGGCACGCGCTTAACCCATTTGCACGCTTGTGCTTCATCAAAAGCTGCCTCAAGAATATTACTACAGATCACATTTAAATACATTCAAAGTTGTATTAAGACAAATACACATAGTTACTAGTAGGTGGTAGTCAGATGCCAAATAAGTAGAAAGAAAAGTAGCAAAAAAAATTCTGCAGTCAGTGCAATTGTTGCAGTGATTAATATAAGGGTACACAGTTATTTGTGATACAATACAAATTAACTTTTATTGCAACTCCATTAACATCATGTACTCAGACTTGGCAGTTGAAAGGAATTCTTTAGCCAGAGGTAAATAACGAAATATCTATCAAATAAGTGTGAATTATTTAGTTACTACAAGGTACGGCAATGGGGGCGTGTTTTCCGCCTTCATATGCCAACCTTTATATGACTTTTTGGGAGGAACATTTTGTTTATTCTGATTCTGTAACTGGACACCAAGAGCTATGATGTCTCTTGCCCGATTAGAGTTCCAGGACTACTCCACTGATCCCTGATGAAAGATAAAGTCCCAGGGCTATATTCACAAATAGAATTCCAGCAGGTATTTCCACAGCAATGACAGATATTTCAGATCCAGGCATGTGAATTACATGATAAACTACTTCAAAGAAGTGTTCCTGAGGAGGTTATCACTAGAGCCTATTTGAAAAAAAAAAAAAAGTCCTCAACAGGAACTTTTAATTAACAAACTGGGCAAGTATAGGTAGTAAGAAATTACATCAATGCAGCTCTTCATTTAATGACTCCACAAATATATGTTTTATTACATCATAGTCAGGAATTTACTCGAATTAAATAAATCATTAACAAAACATCTGTCAGTTCTGAAGTCAGATGCTGGTTATAATCAATTGTTGACTCAGAACAGCATAAAATTCATTCCTAGAAGGGGCCACTCATTGGGCAATCTATTATATTCAACTTATTTCAAAAGTCATAAGGATAATCCATGTTGGTTAAAAACGTGTGGCATGTTTCCATGTGGTCACAGGATATGCAAGTGTTGCAAATGTGTAAATAAATCTAATCAGTTCATGTCTACAAGAAATGGTAAAACGTTCCAAATGTTAATGCATATTTTACATTACTTAAAAAACGGATGTTTAGGACGGCCCACTTTAATTTCATCTGCTTGCAGGAAATAAGAATTGGAATGTGATTTCCGGTTTACTAATGTCTAGAGTTGAGCGGACACCTGGATGTTCGGGTTCGGCCGAACTTCGTAAAAAAGTCCCCGAACCCCATTTAAGTCAATGGGGACACAAACTTTTGGCCACTGAAATGCCTCTAAAAAAGTGCTGGAAAGGGCTAGAGGGCTGCAAAATTTTGTAAAATGTGGGTGAGTTATTTGTATGAATGGGGACTCTATTTCGGTTTATAGAATAGCAATAGCATTACATGTATTCCATAAACCGAAAGACATTCGGTTTATAGACTTTCGGTTTATGGAATACATGTAATGCTATTGCTATTCTATAAACCGAAATAGAGTCCCCATTCATACGAATAGGTCAATGATAGGCAATGCAGTCCCCCATATACATGTCAGCTGGCTGAGCATAGGCAATGCAGTCCTCCCATATACAGGGAGTGCAGAATTATTAGGCAAGTTGTATTTTTGAGGATTAATTTTATTATTGAACAACAACCATGTTCTCAATGAACCCAAAAAACTCATTAATATCAAAGCTGAATATTTTTGGAAGTAGTTTTTAGTTTGTTTTTAGTTTTAGCTATTTTAGGGGGATATCTGTGTGTGCAGGTGACTATTACTGTGCATAATTATTAGGCAACTCAACAAAAAACAAATATATACCCATTTCAATTATTTATTTTTACCAGTGAAACCAATATAACATCTCAACATTCACAAATATACATTTCTGACATTCAAAAACAAAACAAAAACAAATCAGTGACCAATATAGCCACCTTTCTTTGCAAGGACACTCAAAAGCCTGCCATCCATGGATTCTGTCAGTGTTTTGATCTGTTCACCATCAACATTGCGTGCAGCAGCAACCACAGCCTCCCAGACACTGTTCAGAGAGGTGTACTGTTTTCCCTCCTTGTAAATCTCACATTTGATGATGGACCACAGGTTCTCAATGGGGTTCAGATCAGGTGAACAAGGAGGCCATGTCATTAGATTTTCTTCTTTTATACCCTTTCTTGCCAGCCACGCTGTGGAGTACTTGGACGCGTGTGATGGAGCATTGTCCTGCATGAAAATCATGTTTTTCTTGAAGGATGCAGACTTCTTCCTGTACCACTGCTTGAAGAAGGTGTCTTCCAGGAACTGGCAGTAGGACTGGGAGTTGAGCTTGACTCCATCCTCAACCCGAAAAGGCCCCACAAGCTCATCTTTGATGATACCAGCCCAAACCAGTACTCCACCTCCACCTTGCTGGCGTCTGAGTCGGACTGGAGCTCTCTGCCCTTTACCAATCCAGCCACGGGCCCATCCATCTGGCCCATCAAGACTCACTCTCATTTCATCAGTCCATAAAACCTTAGAAAAATCAGTCGAGATATTTCTTGGCCCAGTCTTGACGTTTCAGCTTGTGTGTCTTGTTCAGTGGTAGTCGTCTTTCAGCCTTTCTTACCTTGGCCATGTCTCTGAGTATTGCACACCTTGTGCTTTTGGGCACTCCAGTGATGTTGCAGCTCTGAAATATGGCCAAACTGGTGGCAAGTGGCATCGTGGCAGCTGCACGCTTGACTTTTCTCAGTTCATGGGCAGTTATTTTGCGCCTTGGTTTTTCCACACGCTTCTTGCGACCCTGTTGACTATTTTGAATGAAACGCTTGATTGTTCGATGATCACGCTTCAGAAGCTTTGCAATTTTAAGAGTGTTGCATCCCTCTGCAAGATATCTCACTATTTTTGACTTTTCTGAGCCTGTCAAGTCCTTCTTTTGACCCATTTTGCCAAAGGAAAGGAAGTTGCCTAATAATTATGCACACCTGATATAGGGTGTTGATGTCATTAGACCACACCCCTTCTCATTACAGAGATGCACATCACCTAATATGCTTAATTGGTAGTAGGCTTTCGAGCCTATACAGCTTGGAGTAAGACAACATGCATAAAGAGGATGATGTGGTCAAAATACTCATTTGCCTAATAATTCTGCACTCCCTGTACATGTCAACAGGCTAAGAATACTAGGCAGTGCAGTCCCCATATAAAGTACCACTCTCCACTCACATGACATCACTCAACCAAGTTTTTTCCCACCTACCTGCTGCTGAAGTCTCCTCCACTGCTGGGAGGAGAGTGGATTGGGAGGGGCTGTAGGGTAGGGGGGCCCTTAGCTGTTATCACCCAACGATGTCAGTGATTATACTGGAGACACAGACAGAGCTTTTCCAGCCCTCTATATCACCAATGATTAATAACATGTTTATGTGAGCAAACCTGCTCGCAGTAACATCGGAGAAGAGCTTATCTGTCAGAAGACACAGGCCGTGCTCCTCAAATATACTGTACCACCAACAAATACATTTTACAGTGATAGCATTGTTTTATTATGTATGCATGTCCCCTATGTCCTACTACTATCTGTAGTGCTGCAGGTGCAGGGGCTGCTGGGTTGCATGTGCAGGGAATGATGGGAGGACAGAATTCTTCAGCGCATGTGAACTCAAATGCGTCCGCACCTCCAGCAATCTAGAGGGCTCAAATGGAGGGGGGGACTTAGCCAGGTAGAAATTTAAATTTCAAGAGAACAGAAGGGAAACAAAATAAACAGTGACAGTCTAGTTCACCCTTTGGTGCTTACAAGTTGCACCGAAGTCAAACTGGTGACTAGACTGTCCCTTTAAAACAATATATTAACTGTCCTTCGAAATTTGTCATATACACAGTGCAGTGTCTTAAATGCAATACATCGGACATACTACAAGGAAACTAAAGAAGAGGATAAGAGCACCTTTCTGATGTATTGCACAAAGTTGTAAAATCCCTTATTGGTTTTTATTTCCTGCATTGTACAATGATCTGAATTTTTTTCCATTCATGGTGATAGAAAGTCAACTCCTCACTTAGGGGAAGAAATAAAACATCCCACCTTAAATCAACAAGAAATATATTGGATCTCTCATGTTGACACACGCAAGCCATCTGACCTTAACCCCTTCCCAGCGCTAGGACGTACTATGCCGTGCTGATTTTCAGTGCCTAAAAGAAGCTAGGACAGCATAGTACGTCCAGCGTTAAACTGCTCATCGTGACTCCCACGCGATGAGCTGTTCTCGGATCCCGCTGCAGGGACTCGCAGTGGGATCCCACCTGTCAGATGAGACCACTTTGAGTGGGCTCAGTCTGGCAGGGAAAAAAAAGCGAGCACCGGCTACATTTCACTAAATCACATCATGCCTGAAGTTCCGGGTTTGGGCACGCCTACGTGACGTCACATGTCATGTCCGGGGGTCTCGTGATTTTTTGGCAGGGACCAACAGGGTCTATTAACCCCTTAAGGACAGAGCCTTTGAAACATTTTTGTCCATTCTGGACAATGGCTATTTTAACATTTCTGTGCTGTTTGTGTTTAGCTGTAATTTTCTTCTTTGTCATTTGCTGTACCCACACATATTATTGTTTTTATCGGGACAAGAAGGGCTTTCTTTGGATGCCATCATTTTGATCATATCTTATAATATTATATAAAATAAAAAAAAATAATGGTAAAAAAAAAAAAAAAATGTCCTGACTTTTATTTGAAACATCTCCTCCTCATCGACAAAAGCAAACGAAAAAAACTGCTAAATAGATTCTATTATTTCTCCTGAGTACAGGGATACCACCCATGCATAGGTTTGTTGGGGCTAAAATGCCAAATTTGGGAGGTGCAGTTTTTGGCCTGCACCCATGTCCTATTTGGGACATATTTGAAGCCAGCCAGTGTATTTTACCCCATAAAACCATATATTTTTTAAAAGTAGACACCCTAGGCTATTTCAAATGATGGTATTTTAACACTTTCCATGCACTAATTCTACCACCAGCCTTTGTCCAATTTTGTGGTAGTAATTTTTGTGTGTTTTTTCCCCACAAATATTGTATTTCAGACATAAATTCACAGATTTTGGTATGTGTCACTGCCAAACAATAACCCAATATGTGTTCAACAACATCTCCTGAGTACAGGGATACCACCCATGCATATGTTTGTTGGGTTGTTTGGGGGCTAAAGGGCCACATTTTGAAGGTGGGCATTTCCAACTTGGAATTTTGACGTGTAGTCAGCCTGAGCCCATCTTTCATTTGGGACTTTTTTTTTTAAGCCGGACAGTGTATTTTACCCAAAAAAGTATATATTTTGTAAAAGTAGACACCCTAGGCTATTTTAAATGGTGGTATTTTAACACTTTCCATGCACCAATTCTACCACCAGCCTTTGTCAAAGTTTGTGGTAATTTTATTGTGTTTTTTTCCCCCACAAATATTGTATTGCAGACATAAATTCACAGATTTCGGTATGTGTCACTGCCAAACAATAACCCAATATGTGTTCAGCAACATCTCCCGAGCACAGGGATACCACCCATGCATAGGTTTGTCAGCTTTGTTGGGGGTTGAAAGGCTACATTTGAGGGGTGCGCTTTTTTATTTTCAAACTTGGAATTTTGACATGTAGAGCAAGGAAGGGGTTAATAGCTCTTATAAGAGCCTTTGTAGTAATGTACAAAAAAATTAACCCCTAAAAAGGCACAGACAAGAAAAAAATGTTCTGCTGTGCAGTGATCAGTGGCAGGGAAGGGGTTACTATACAGGGTCCACTATACAAAGGGTATGGCTTTTATAAAAGCCCTTGGGTCTCACAATTTAACATTTTATTTAATTTATTACAATTAAAAACTTATATTATACAGATCTGTCTCTTTCCCTCACTAAGTGAGGAGAGGGAGGCAGATCCATATGGGTCAGAACAATATTTACCAATATTGATCTAACCAGACGAATGGTGATGCTCATCTGAGAAATCACCAATCCTCCTTTGCCACTGATCGGCTGTTACTGATCGCTATACATATGTGTTCAGACAGCTTCAAAAGGAATACACGTAATCCCCTAATGGGTATAAGTAACGCCTAGCGAGTGTGACAACAACAAAAAATGCTGATGGCAAAAAAATTCCTTCTGCGACCAGATCGCTCCATATGACCATATGCGCTGCTTAGGAAATGATATATGGCAAGGAAGGGGTTAATAGCTCTTAAAAGAGCCTTTGATATACTGTAAAAAAAAAAAAAAAAAAATGAACCCCTAAAAAAAAAATGCACAGACAGCAAAAAATGTGCTGCTGTGTAAGATCACTGCGTACACAGCGATCAATTGCAGGGAAGGGGTTAAACACTTGAAATGGCTTTTATAAAAGCCCTTGGTGTGTAAAATTGTATTAAATATTTAATTGTATTTTATTTTTTTACATTATCTGATCTGTCTCTCTCCCTTACTAAAACTAGTAAGGAGAGGGGGGCAGATCGATACTTGTCAAAGGCAATATTTACTAATATTGCCTTTGACTGTATGATAAGTGCTCATCAGAGCACTTATCATACATGCCTGCACACAGATCACACAGATCTGTTGTGCAGGCATCGATTGGCTCCCCCTAGAGCATCAGAAGTGAAATACATTCACTTCCGATGCTCTTGCTATTAGAAAGGAAAGGGCTGCCTGAGCCGAGGGGGTCGCTCAGGAGAGAAACCACCATCGGTTCTGGGGGCAGCCGAAGGCGCTGCTAAGTGCCTCGCTAGCGAGGTACTTTAGCAACACCGGAGGTGCTTAGGAAGCTCCGGGGAGTGATCGTAGCGGGACCCTGCACTTTTTTGGGGCCTAGAGGACCTAGAGGCATTGTAGCAACACCGATAGAGTAGTTAAGTGCATGACGTGCCATGCACGTCAGCTGTCGGCAAGTCCACGATTTGCCGTGACGTGCCTGGCACGTCATCTGTCGCCAAAGGGTTAAGACCCTGATCACAAGGTGATCGGTGGCCAGGAACAAATAAATAGTCACTGGGGGTTAATGCCGGGTTTATATTTCTGCATCCTGTGATCACTATGGAACATGTATATTCAATGCATATCTGTTGTGTTTTGTTGTGCCTTTCTTATACTGACTACAGAGAGGTGGGTTTATTTTTTATTTTTTTATCTTTTACACTTATTTGAAATATATTTTGTTTTCTTACCTCTAGCTCGGGTCTAGGACACTTCTTCGCCGCATCTTCATCGCTGACAGTTCAGTGCGGCAGTTAGAACGCTGAACTGTCAGCAATGAAGTATAACGTGGCCGTTTCACCGCGGCTGCAGCTATGTAAGAGCTGACAGTTCAGCGCTGAACTGTCAGCTCTTACAAATCTAAAAGTAAAACTAAAATACCCTCCCCCTAATAAATGATTCCCCCCCCCCCAATAGTAACACTAAACACTAAACCCCAATACTAACACTAAAATTAACCCCAATACTAAAATTAACCCCAACCCCTAATACTAACCCCGACACCCAATACTAAAATTAACCCCCTAAACCCCAATACTAACCCTAATACTAACCCTAATACTAACCGCCGACCACTAATACTAACCCCCGAGACCTAAACCTAAAATTAACCCCCTAAACCCTAATACTAACCCCCGACCCCTTATAGTAAAATTAACCCCTAACACTAAACACTAAACCTAATTCTAACCCCCTAAACCCTAATTCTAAACAAACTAAAATCGGTAAAATACTTACGTTTAGCGATGAAATGTCCCGCGATGAAATCTCCAGCGACGATCTGTCTTGTGCTGTAGAGTCGGCGGTGAAGCGGCTGCGCGGAAGCAGCCGCGATGCAGAGTCCCATCCCCTCTAGCTCAACTGCCAAGTCTAAGTACATGATGTTAATGGAGTTGCTACAAAAGTTACTTTGTATCACTAGTATCTAATCACTGCAACAATTGCACTGACTGCAGAAAAATGTTTTTTGCTACTTTTCTTTCTACTTATTTGGCATCTGACTACCACCTACTGGTAATCAACTAATGGACTACTCAAGAAACAGTTGTCCTAAAAGAAGGTCTGTTACAAAAAGGCACTCTAAAACCAAATCAATAAGAGAAAGCACTATGCTGACAATAAGTCAGATATCAAAATTTATTGTAAGTCCCAAAAATGAATAGATATGAAGGACCTTTAAATGAGCACCTCTACAACACATAAATATACATAAAAACAGATAAATAGTTGCATTTGTGGGTGTGACTATTGTCAATTAGTCCAATGTGTTTTTAATTTACCTGTATTTAAATGTGGTCTGTAGTAATATTCTTGAGGGAGATTTGATTAAGCACAAGCATGCTAAATGGATTAAACGTGTGCCCATACCAGGTCAATGACCGCCATGGTACCATCCCTCAATTTTGCCTGTTAATGGTTTTTACCATATTTGCTCAAATATAAGACTACTCTGAATATTAGACGACCCCCTAAACTTTGGATATTCCTTTACGAAAAAAAATAACTAAAAGCCTGAATGTAAGACTACCCTATAGGAAAAAAAGTTTCCACCGGGACTTCTATGATGAAGCTGGAAGGTCACATTGCGCAGACATCCACCAGCTGCTGTGATGGGGATCCAGGTCCCCTGCAGCTCTGCCGGGGACCTGGATCCCAGTCTTATAATCAGACCTTGATTTGAGTTGTGCTCCCCAATGCGTAGCTGGACTAGATGGAAATACAGACCGACAGGGCTGAGATTGCTGTGGCTGGCTAGGGCCTTGCATATAGTATTAAATGTTCTCACGATATACTTGCAGAAAATTACATAAAAATCCAACTTGCAGCATACAGCATAAGCAGCACAAAACAAATGTATTTTCAAGTGTAAAGTAAAATAGATTCTGACCAGTTTCAGTGTTTGTGAACCATTATCAAGATGAGGTCACCTTGAATGAAAGAAGACACTCTTCATTCGAATCTAAGCATGGGAGAGTATCCCATGTTTTGGAGCTTTCTAGAGAAGAACTAAGTCTTTAATCTGATGGAAACTGGTGTACACTATTCAAGTTGATGTCTGCTGACACTCCTACACACGCAAGTTTGCACTTAATGCCTTTATACCAGTCAAGTTTTGTAGTGCATATTGCATGGGAAGGCTGAGGGCAATAATGTGCATTACCAAGTACATTGAGAGAACATCTAGTAGTATATGCATAAGGTTGTGTATCTATCTTTTCATGCACATTCACATAACAATTTGGTTGTGACTACGTTTATTTACAATAAGTGCACCCTCACCATTTTTTTCTTAATCACAGACTGTCACGGCCATCAGACCATCTGTGGTCATGGTGCTATACTGTATGACAAGGATGGAATCTTTGCTTTTGCAACTATCCGGTGCACCATTCAATTTACACTTTTAACACTGTTGACGCGATTTGCATATGCCCAAACATAATCCCTTGCACTGGTGGTAGCACTGTGAATGTGTGATTTCTGTGGCAATAGCAGGTCTTCTGGCTGGTTTGGTCTGCGTAGATTTGGGTTTGATAAATGCCTATGCTACCCACTGAATTTCAGGTGAGCATTTACTCCACCATTACTTAAATGGTTTGTTACATAGTGAATTCTGCTCCATGATGATAGGAAGAGCCGACATCGAAGGATCAAAAAGTGACTTGCTCGCCACAAGTCATTCAGTTATCCCTGTGATTACTTTTCTGACACCTCCTGATTAACACACAAAAAGTCAGAAGGATTGTGAGGACCTGCTTTCACGGTCTGTATTCATGTATTTCTCCAAGCAGTAAGCCAGTAAACCAACCTCATGCTGACGAGTCCCATTAAAGTACAAAACGGTTGTCCATGAGTGGTTATCTGACTTTTGTACCTCTGTCGTGAGCCGTGTTTAAAGGCCATCTTGTACAGCGAAAAAATGCTCCAAGGGGGCCATGTTTAAAATGGATTAAGAAGGAAAATATTATCGATGTTGAACGGATTTGCTTATGTCTAACCAGAATCCCTTGAAGTGGCTGCACTGTGAATGTGTGATTTATGTGGGAAAAACAGACCTTCTGACTTGTTTGGTGTGTGAAGAGTTGTGTTTGATAATGCCTCTACTACCCACTTTTAACATGGCAGAAGTAGTCTTCTGCAAATATTTTGATTTCCTCCCTCTTTAAAGTATTAATAAATGTAATTTACAGGCCACTGTTTTTTTTGGGAAGTAATAAGGTTAAAAAAAAAAAAAAAAAAAAAAAAAATATTCCTTGCACCCATTTTGTTGATATGTTTTCCATAATGTAACCTTGAAAAGCGAGCCTTTATTTACACTGCTCCCTTGCTAGTTGCTTATAACTAGGGCAGAGCTTGGTGGCTGTATAGAGTATTTTCTTATTGTCTAAATCCAAGATTACAATATTCTGAAAAACTGACCAGCACTTAAGACAGTTGTGTTGTTATGATCCACTAGTTTTGTAAACTCCCTTCCATTCAGCCATATAGCTTTTTGTAGAACACTGTAAGCAGAATTTGCTTTGGTAAAACTTGCAGGAATAAGTTAATGTTTTGATCACAGACTTATAAAAGTTTTTTGTACCAATATTATCGCTCCCCATCAGGTGGTCACTCTGCCTGCTGTTACTTTTAGTCTGAAATCTGACTAATACAATAAATAAAAGTAACCCAGAGCCATAGAGTAAGGCTCAGCTGCTGCAATTTAGCAGTGTGTGGGTTAGTGTACCCATATTTTATCAACCGTTTCCTCCCTTTCATGTATTGTATTTCTGTAGTTTATAAAAACCAAATACGTTCCACTGCTATACAATATCACTCCGGTTTCCCAACAGAGAAAATAAAATCGGGTTTATCAAGGAGTGTAGAAAGTGCTTAAATAGGAATGGAATTTTATTCCTTACACTCAAAGAATAGAATACGTAGAACTTTCAACAATAATGAAAAACTTTGTTTTTCTGAAGAAACGTTATTTTTCTGTAGTTGACCTTTGTAAAGAGACTTACATTTTATATGCGAGGGGTTTACCCCTACTATATGCAGGTAATCAATTATTCTTTATTTGCTCAAATAAGACTTGTCTACTTGTGCCAAATAGACCATGAAGAATATAATTCTAAATGCCAAGACTTACCTGACTCATTCGGCTAACAATGCTCAACAGGGGTGGGAATCCCACCTGTGGTTAAAAAAAAAAAAAAAAACCCATAAATTTAGGATTTCTGCTATGAAAAATTATGAACAAGACTGTAGACAGAATAATTGTCTGAAATACAAAGCTACAATGCACCAAACTGCACCTTTATATAATCAATCCCTGGATGTTGGTTCTCTCTGCTCAGCGCAGCTGCTAGGTCAGAGTACAACCTTTCCCCCAAGCAAAACTTCTTCCAACTCTCTTCATCTTCTGTATTTGGCTTCAGAAAAACAAAACAAAAGATCAATTCAAATACAAACCATCTGCCCCAAAGTGCACATTTGTATCCCCCCAGGTTCCGAATGGCAAGTATCTTTACATAAATAAAGAAACTACCATGATTGCTTACATCTGTAAATCATTCAGATAAATAATTTGATTGATACATGCTGGAGACACTTTGGTTAACAGTTAGCAAAATTTTAAATGCAGGAAGATCCTTCAGCCTACTCACATGTATCGGTCACATGTATTAAATTAAACCAAAATCCTGAGAGTGCATGGAACAAGCATGTAAAGTATTTATTAGCAAATGAAGTCAAAAGTTATTCTGCAATACAGGATAAATATTAATGCGGACAAAGGTCTGCAAAATAACCAAGATACACACTCACCATTGTAACATTGCTGTCCAGTGGCTTTGATCTCCAGTGACTCCTATGTTTGTTGAGACTCTGCATTATTAAGAAAAATAAAATTAATTTTTTTTATATATGTCAGAAAGACTCATTGGTGTTGTACACATCTACTGAAGGTCCGCTATCCATAATAATGAGCTGGACATGTATAATTCACAGACATGTAGATTCGTACACAGCTTAGACACAAAATGTGTCTTTTTACATTGATTCTTGGGAAGATGATGTTCGCCTGTGTTTATAGCAACTATAGAAGACTGGTTAAGTCCACAATAATGGTAGGCCCCAAGACTATAGATCTAAGGCTCAACAAAACAAAACAAAACCAAACACCATAGGTTAAAACAGGGCTCGACAAACCCCAGGCGCCAGGTCGACCAGGAAATTAGACCTGGCGCCTGGGTGCTGTCAGCCTCATGGCCCCCTTGCCGCTGCCATCCGATTTTTCTGCAGCGCGAGGGGGTAAAGTCTGTGCCGATGGCACAGACTGCAAGCTCCGCCCCCTCGCGCAACGCGCGTCTGAGAGCCGGGTGTCGTCACGTGACATCCTGGCACTCAGCACGCCGACCAACGATCATCAGCTGCAGCATGAATGTCCCCCTCTCCTGCAGTGAGGTAAAGCAGCAGGGAGGGGGGACACATCAAGAAGAAACCCCCAAGAAAAGACTATGTGAGGTGGGTGTGTGTTTGTATGTATATGTAAAGTAGGTGTGTGTGAGGTGTTTGGATATATGGGTATATGTAAAGTAGGTGTGTGTGAGGTGTTTGGATATATGTGTATATGTAAAGTAGGTGTGTGTGAGGTGTTTGTATATATGGGTATATGTAAAGTAGGTGTGTGTGAGGTGTTTGTATATATGGGTATATGTAAAGTAGGTGTGTGTGAGGTGTTTGTATATATGGGTATATGTAAAGTAGGTGTGTGTGAGGTGTTTGGATATATGGGTATATGTAAAGTAGGTGTGTGTGAGGTGTTTGGATATATGTGTATGTGTAAAGTAGGTGTGTGTGAGGTGTTTGGATATATGGGTATATGTAAAGTAGGTGTGTGTGAGGTGTTTGGATATATGGGTATATGTAAAAGTAGGTGTGTGTGAGGTGTTTGGATATATGGGTATATGTAAAGTAGGTGTGTGTGTGTGAGGTGTTTGGATATATGTGTATATGTGAAGTAGGCGTGTGTGTTTATGAATTGTGTTTACGTTTGCGTGATTGTCTGGCTCCTAAAAAAAATTTCTGGCTCCTAAAATCAAATTAAATTTGTCAAGCCCTGGGTTAAAAAAATAAGGAGACAATCTTAGCCTGGGGAACACAATGGCTTGGCTGATATCTTGAGTGAACTAGTCCTGGGCATCTTGTGTTAGAAGTCCACCTTTACTGAAGACAGGGTGCCGCTGGTGGCCCCAAACTGTGTACCCCCATAACTATTACCAAACAACAACTGAATGAAATCACACATTTATATGAAATAAATAGCGGACATTCAGGATAGCATGAAATTACTATTTTACAGTTTGTCTCTTTATAAGTCTGTGCTTTTTCAAAAATAAATATTCATTTCTTGCTGTACCCAACTGCTAGTTGTCACAGGGTTGGAAAATATCATGATATTTAAATAAATATCAAATATATAAGATATTTATGATATATATATATATATATAATATACCGTATTTGCTCGATTATAAGACGACCCTGATTATAAGACGACCCCCCAAACTTTGGATATTCCTTTAGGAAAAAAAACTAAAAGCCTGAATATAAGACTACCCTATAGGAAAAAAGTTAAACTTGTATATATTCACATGTAAATTGCTTTTTTAATAAAAAATGATGATATCAAAAAATGCATTTCTTGTTTTTATTTCCTTTTATGTGCCAATGCTGCCTTTCTCTTTCCCTTGCCCCCATGTCTCTGTCTCTTCTTAACCCCTCCCTCCCTTGCCCCCATGTCTCTGTCTCTTCTTAACCCCGTCCCTTCCTTGCCCCCATGTCTGTCTCTTCTTAACCCCCTCCCTCCCTTGCCCCCATGTCTCTGTCTCTTCTTAACCCCGTCCCTCCCTTGCCCCCATGTCTGTCTCTTCTTAACCCCCTCCCTCCCTTGCCCCCATGTCTCTGTCTCTTCTTAACCCCCTCCCTCCCTTGCCCCCATGTCTCTGTCTCTTCTTAACCCCCTCCCTCCCTTGCCCCCATGTCTCTGTCTCTTCTTAACCCCCTCCCTCCCTCCCCTTTACCTTGATCCCTGGTGGCTAGTGGGGGCAGCCGGGGGATGTCTGCACGATACGTGCAGATATCCTCCATGCTGCCCGACACGGCAGTCTATTATGATGGACAGCTGTCCGTCATAATAGTCTGCCGTGTCGGGCAGCATGGAGGATATCTGCACGTATCGCGCAGACATCCCCCGGCTGCCCGATTTACCCTGGTGGCTAGTGGGGCAGCAGAGGAAGTCTGCGCGATGAGCGCAGACCTCCCCTGCTGCCGCCCGGCACGCTCGCCGGGACTTCTGTGACGAAAGCGGAAGTACCCGGCTTCTTCACAGAAGCCCCGGCGGTCGTGCCGGGCGGAAGCAGGGGAGTCTGCGCTCGTTGCGCAGACATCCCCTGCTGCTAGAGAGGGGGATCCAGGTCCCCTGCAGCTCTGCTGGGGACCTGGATTCATGTCTTATAATCTGACCTCAATTTGAGGTCAGATTATAAGAAGACCTCGATTATAAGACGAGGGGGATTTTTCAGAGCATTTGCTCTGAAAAAAACCTCGTCTTATAATCGAGCAAATACGGTGTATATATATATAGTGTTTGATATCACAAATTTATTTTCAAAACAAGACAGACACTATGGTTAGTGCATTCATGACTTACAACCGTGCAGACTATCGTTAGCCATTAAAATAATTATAATTTGGTGGGAGCCTGGTTCCTCATTTAAAATAATAAGCTCTTAATCAGTGAACGTAAAGGGGACCTGTCCCCACAAATGTATTAATTAATTTGTACCTAAGTATTTTACGTTTTTACAAAACCTTTGAATAAAATAAACCAATTTACTAATCTAAATCCCATTTTCCTAAAGCTTAACAACATTTATTAAAGTTTAATACACACTGTGGGGAACAGAAACACTTTTTTGATTGAGTATTTGAATTATTATGGCTTGCAACTTAAATGTCATTGGCACTCCATCTCATAGTTTTCCAATCGAGTCAGTCAGTAGAACAAGATGAGGAATCAGAATCCCCATTGTCAGAAAGGTGTTCTACTTGAAATGGGATTTCTTCATCGTCATTTTCACTATCACTTTTATCACTCTCATTTTGGCTTTGCAGCTCATCCACCTCCGATTCACCCCAAATCCACTTAAGGCTTATCTTTTTCTTGCATGAGTTTTGGTTTATATATTTGAATCTGAGCTTGCTTGCTTTGACATTTCCCAGTCGATTTTGTAGTTTATGATTGGAGAGAATATTTTCCAGTTTTGGCCTCGTTCAGACAAGCGGTTGCTGCAATAGCAGTTAACAATTGTTTACACAGGTGTAGCCAGTTCGCCTTTATTGGTTTCCAATGACCCTCGCTCCACTGCAGGGCTGGCCTTAAGTGTTCTGGTGCCCTGTGCGGGCCTCCCCTGTGGCACCCCCCCATCTCTCCCCCTCCTATCTGTTCTCTCTCCCCCTCCCCTGTTCTGTCTCTCTCCCCCCTCCCCTGCCTCTGTTCTGGTCTCTCCGCCCCTCCCCTGCCTCTGTTTTGGTCTCCCTCCCCCGTCCCCTGCCTCTGTTTTGGTCTCCCTCCCCCGTCCCCTGGCTCTGTTTTGGTCTCCCTCCCCCGTCCCCTGGCTCTGTTTTGGTCTCCCTCCCCCGTCCCCTGGCTCTGTTCTGTCTCTCTCCCCCTTCCCCTGCCTCTGTTCTGTCTCTCTCCCCCTTCCCCTGCCTCTGTTCTGTCTCTCTCCCCCTTCCCCTGCCTCTGTTCTGTCTCTCTCCCCCTTCCCCTGCCTCTGTTCTGTCTCTCTCCCCCCTCCCCTGCCTCTGTTCTGTCTCTCTCCCCCCTCCCCTGCCTCTGTTCTGTCTCTCTCCCCCCTCCCCTGCCTCTGTTCTGTCTCTCTCCCCCCTCCCCTTCCTCTGCCTGCAAAAGTGGATCCAGGGAGGAGCAAGAGAAAGTGCTGTTCGCGCTTCCCATGCCTGCATTATCACTAAGCATGGGGACCGCAAGCAGCAAGAGAAAGGGCTGCTCGTGCTCCCCATGCTTATCGATGATGTAGGCATGGGAAGCATGAACAGCACTTTCTCTTGCTGCCCGCGGCTCCCCGTGAAGCAGACGCATCACAGTGTGGGGGCGGAGCTACACCTCTCAGCTGGTGAGTTCCATCCCCTCCCCGGATCCAGCAGAGCTTGCCGAGCAGAGGGATGGTGAGGGGGATCTATTGAGTCCTGAAAGTCGACCGATTTAAACCAAGCCAGTGGATGGGTTGTACATAATTGCTTACCAAATAGATAAGACTTTCCCCAACTTTTAGTTTCAGTATCTGTGTGTAGAGGATTACCCATTTTAACCTGAGCTTTGCTAGTCTTATTTTGCCTAATTTTGTAATTGTAATATAAAGAATTTAATAAGATATATTATTGTAAGATTTTAATAAATATTAACTAATTAAAAATACTAACATTTTAACAAGTCAAATTAAAAAAGGTAAATTAATTAATATGTAAAAGACTAAAACTACAGCAAGGCCCTAATTATTTAAATATATAGTTGTTTGTTTTTTTGTTTTTTTTTTTTATACAAAAAGTAAGGTTCCAGGGAAAACTTGCTGGGGGCTAAGGAGGTGATTTCCTACAACGGGCAAAAGGTGCTACCGGCCTTGGGTAACCGTTCCATTACAGCCCCTTCGCTATTTTTTTTAGTGTTGTTCAATGCCTACATAGAGGCATTGCAGCAACAAACATTTGGTCGCTTTCTTTGCTCTTTTTAGTGGAAGGACATTTATATTATATTTAATATACCCCCCCCCCCCCCCCCAACACACACACACACACACACACACACACACAATAAATGATATTTACCTGACGAACAGCAGAGAACTGAGACACTTGTTGCTGCTGCCACCGGAAGCTTGGAGAGTAACCATCAGGAGCAGGTTGGCATCCAGACAACTAAAAGACACAAAGTAACAGTAAAAATAATGTGCATTCACAAAGGACAATCTGCACCAAGCAATTTCTTGAAAGAATACAAATTTTTCTTACTGTAAATTCTATTTTTCTTTTTATATTTAATCTTTTTTTTAAAAAAAAAAAATCTTCTTTCAGATACAAAACGTTCACATCTAAATATTTCTGTAGTACAAAATATATTCCCAGTTCAGAGTCATTACCGCGACTTGAAAGTGTCACTCTGTTTCATTTGTTGGTTTGAACATTCTCAGTATATATTTACATAGAGAGCAAAGTGCTAGTACCAAAAATACGATAGTAAATTACTTAACAAGCCTAGATGTGAATATGCTGTCTCTGCTCATTTCATCAGATATCCATACATTCCTTCCATTCATACGAGTGAGGAGAGGAGAGGAGGCGGGCCACACAGGAGAGAGTCAGTCACGCCAATAGTTATTATACGATTTCCAAGGAGCCCATATCAATTGGTATTTATCGGACTGGCCCCCTCTGAAGTAGAAACCTGCCTCCATTCTAAATTGAAAATCTATTTGTTGCAGTATCTCTGGCCATTGTATGCTCCCTTTCTTTTACCAGTTTGTAGCAATGCATATTTTTGTTGCTGTGAGTATCTGTAGGGCGAGTATCTTCTAAAATTCCCGATCAACTGGATGTTAAAGAGGAACAATTCTGTGAGTTTAACAGTTAAACTGAGCCCCAGCAGGCTACTCAGAAGGCCCTGGAGCCCTGAGATTGTAGGTTTCAAGTGTGGACAGTGCCACGATATTTGGGCCTGTGTACCAATAGCTCTATCACATCTAGAGCATATGGGGACAGATCTGTGTTGATCCTATGCAGTCTCGTTGGAACCAAGTAGAATCTCATATTAATTCTATGTTGTAATTCCAAAAGATTTCTGCTGGGGAACATTTTTTTTTTGGTTAGTGTTAATGCTTGTTCCCAGTCCTCGTATGAGAGGGAAACCTCGAGGTCCCGCTCCAATTTGATCCAAGGGGTCGCCTTCTCACACGGTTGTAGGCGAGACAAAAAGTGGAAAACACCTGACGCTACTTTTTTCTTTAGGTGCTTAGCTATTAATTTCCCTAGTGGTTCTTTTTTCTGGAGTAATCTTTCCAAAGAGAAAGTGTTTCAGTCCTAAATAGTTCAAGATTTCTCTTGGTGGTAGGTTCCAAATAGACTGCATTACCTCAAATGTATACAATACGCCTTGAGGTGCTATGTCTGCCAAATATTAATACTATTAACCTTCCAATTCAGCAAACTGATATTCCCAATGTCAAATTCCAAGACTTCAATTGGAGTGTCTATGGGGGTTTGGTTTGGGTCACCGATGAAGGTCTTTCTGAGAGCAGCTATTGTAGTACAAAGATGATTAAGTACTGGGTTTTTAAAGAGGTGTTTCCTACCCGTCAGTCTCTGGCTCCAGAACAAGCTGAGTGGCTCTATATGACCCACGTCACATCTCTCAATCTCCAGCCAACAAGGGGCTGGAGCTAAAGAGTTTTCCCATGCTAATGCTAATTAAGGATAATGCTATCATGCAGGTGTTGTATGTTAGTTTTATGTTAGGGAAGGGTATACCTCTCGCTTTTATGTCCCATTGCAATAAATTAAGCACAATTCTGGGTTTTTTACCTTGCCAGACAAATCCTGATGCTAAGTTTTGTAAATTATTTAAGAAGGCGGGATCCACTTTGAGTGGGATGTTCCTGAAAAAGGTAAAACAAACAATCTTGGGTATTATAAAAGCATTCACTGGCTCATCTACCAAGCCAAGATACTCGTCTAAGTTTTTCTTAATTTCATTGAGTTTAGCGTCATAATTTAGTTTAGTTGTTTCTTCTAGATGTAATGTCAATCTGACCCCCAAATATTCTATATATGTTTGTGAGCCGCCAAAGCCAAACTTTGCCTTGATAAGTGCTCAATCGTTTGTGGCTACATAGCCCAAGAGTGTTTGGGATTTATCAAGATTTAATTTATAGTTAGAATATTTACCAAATCACTATATTAGGGATAGATTTCATTGGATCCGTCAGGGTTAACAGAACGTTGTCTGCATATAAAACCACTTTGTTATCCATATCATTGATGGTTACCCCATGACAGACCTTATCATGGAGGCCAAAGACTCCATTGCTAATGTATATAGCATGGGAGCCAATGGGCATCCCTGCCTGGTACCGTTTTTTTATATTGAACCATTGGGAATGAATCATGTGTCCCGAGACCCTAGCTGTTGGTGAGTAGAGAAATCATCAACTATCTATGCTATCCCTAAATAGGCCCTTTATGCCAAAATCCGCCCCAAGATAACGGCAGCTAACTATCGAAAGCCTTTTTTCGGCATAGAGGGCCATCAGGAACGTCGGTACCTTTAGCAAATTTATATTATAGATGGTGTTAAAAAGGCATCTAGTTTTATTAACAGTTCCCCTCCCCACCACAAATCCACTTTGATCTTTGTGAATTAGGTCTGGCAACACCAGTTTTAGCCTCTCCGCCAAAATTTTGGGGTTCTATAATAATCTTCAAATGCTTTGCTAATCTGTTTGGGGGACAACAGATGTTTATTCTTGATGATTAATTTCTTAATTATTTCCCTACTTTGTTTAATTTTTAAGTTTGTTAGTCGGTAGTTTGCCTGTACAGTTTGTACTGTAGTACCATATTTGCTTTAAACACGTTATGACTAACATTTTCGTATAGTTTTTCCCTTATCTGTCGTCTCACTGTCGTAATTTGGAGCAGTAGGGATGCTTCCTTGTGGTGTCTCAAGTTCTGAGGTTTCCTTGTGGTGTCTTTCAAGTTTGGCCAGTTTAATATATCGTTTATTTATTGGGTCTCCTCTTTTCCTTTACTCAAATTTTTATCAGTAATCCTCGTGTGTAGCAATTTAAAGCACACCACAAGGTCAAGTCAGACACTTCGCTATTGTCGTTGGCCTCCATAAATGCTTCAATTTGTGATGCTAAATATTTTTAGTTATCTTTTGACCTTAGCAAATTTTCATTCAGTCGCCATCTGTCTCTAATTTTATATTCGGGGTTGTTCTTAATCGTTAAAAAGATAGGCGCATGGTCAGACCATGTGATTCCCCCTATTTTTGTGTGCAGAATTGTTTTCCAGTACATCAAATCTAGTCAGGGAATAATCCATCCTGGTATAGGATTAATGCACTTGTGAATAAAAGGAATAATCTCTGTCCCCTGGGTAATCCACTCTCCAACTGTGAAAAAGCTGATTTTTATGTAAAAAATTTTTGTAATGTAGAAAGTGTTTGTCCTTTTGTTCTCTGGGGGTGAACATTACTTCTGTTCAATTTGTTATCCATTAAACAATTGAGGTCACCCGCAAGGATCAGAAGACCGGAGGACAGCTCTTCGATCCTAACCATCAGTTTCTCCAAAAATCGACACGGGTTCTGATTGGGGGCATATAGGTTAAATAAGGTGTAAAGAATGTCGTTTATTTTAGCTATCAATTTTATGTATTGCCCATTTCTATTCACAGAAGACCTGTTCATATTTTATTGCACTGGACACCACTATGGCCACACCCCTTCCTTTTTTTCCCCCCCTGTAGATTTGCCTGACCTACTAATGGGTATTTGGCCAATCTCCAGGGCCTGTCCATAGCATCTATCCAGTGGGTTTCCTGAATAAATCCAATATCTATTTTATTCTCGATCGCGTATTATACAGGCAACTACATTTGTGTAACGTGTTAAGGCCCTTGGAATTTATTGATATTAAATTAAGAGATTTCTTTAAGAAGATTCCCGTACCCTGCCCTCCCCCTCAGCCCATTTCCCCACCCGGAACATCTCACGTCACATATACATACATACATACATACATACATAAACATATTCACATTTCTGCCTCCTCCCCAGTGTTAACCTGGGGAGAAAACAGAATTTGTCATTCAGCATTTAGGCTCTCTCTATACGATGTCAGCCTTCATGCCCTTTCCTACGAATCTCGCGGGAGTAGGAGGTCCAACTAGGCAAGGCAAATTATTAGGCAAGTAGATATTTCTTCATATCACCCTAGTGTTCTAGGTTACCTCATCATAAAAACGTAAAAGTGCCAAATAAACATTAACCCCTTAATTACCAGTTTCATCATATATAACTAGAGTGCTAACTGTTTTCCTCGTCCGATCTTACAGTACTCAACACGGGCTACCCCCCCCCCATTGTCCTTGGTAGTTACCCAACTAACATTGTAGAAGGACTGCCTATTTTAGATACACATATACTGTAACAAAAACTATGCCTTCTGAACTCCTGTGATTTATCTCAAAGAGAAGGTAAAGGAAAAGGAGGAAGAGAACTGCGGCAGAGGCTGCCTCCTCTCACCTCCCCTCTGCAACCACCCCTCCCCTCAAAAAAACTCATACATTTCAACCTTTATCTCTGCCCTGTTCCTTTGACCTCCTCACCAGTTTACGGTCATATGTAATGTTTTTTGTTTCCTGTTATGGGGAGGGAGGGTGACAGACATCTTTGATTATCCCTACTATTTCCCTTTCCTTTAATTGTGTTCTTCCCCTAAAGTGATACCTATGCATTCTCTCTCTGTGCATTTCCTGTAATTTAATCTATAGGTAGGTTCTTACTGTCCTATCCCTTGTCTAATGCAGTGAGAATTAGTGACTTGGCGATGTGAAATAATTACTACACAATATAAAATCAGTGAAAAACAGCTTGAGTGTTATAGCAATACCCTTCTTCCAAATTTTACCTTTACTTCCCTTATCTTACACGATGGGAATTAGTGTAATCCTCTCCTCTCCTCCAAAAGAAATAGGATTCCTCTTTGTATCTGACCAACACAGCTGTCTTGAATGTCCATTTATATTTTAGGTCTGTTTCAAAGGATTTGGTTTGTTCTGCAAAAGCTTTTCTTTTTCTTCGAGTTGCTAGAGATAGGTCTGCAATTTTTTTTAATGTTTTTAAATTCTTCCTCTTCAGTGGGTCTCCCTCCAGCTGTTTGCATAATCCAGGTAAAAATGGGTGAAACGTACAATAACATCTCTAGGCTTAGTTTGTCTTTGGAATCTCTCGAAGGGGTGTCGCCCCCCCAAAAAAAAATATTTTGTTGGTCTTGCTGGACGGTTTCTGGGATCCCTCAGATTCAGAAGTTTTTACGTCTTGCCCTATCCTCCATGTCGATGATCTTGTTTTCCAGGAATTTCAGTGTTGTTTCCATTTTAGTGTTTGCATAGTGTAGAGTCTTGTCTTCTTCTTGAATAAAAGGTAGTACGTTTGATTGTTGGTTCAATTTATCCAAAAGGGCTGCAATTTCTACTCTCAATTCTCCTGTATTTTGGACCATATGATTTAACATAGTAACATAGTAATTTAGGTTGAAAAAAGACACAAGTCCATCAAGTTCAACCCTTCTACCTATCATTACAGCTTTTGATCCAAAAGAAGGCAAAAAACCCCTAAGGAAGCTATTTCGAATTTTGCCTCCTGGGGGAAAAAATTCCTTCTTGACTCCAAGAGGCAATCAGATTTCTCCTTGGATCAATAAGCTCTTTTATTAATGCTTATTCTATTATTAATAGCCCTGTATGTTCTGCTTTCCTAAAAAAACATCCAAACCATTTTTAAATGCATCTATTGTGTTTGCTAGCACTACCTCTCTTGGCAGTGAGTTCCATAACTTTATTGTCCTAACCATAAAGAATCCCTTCCTTTGCTGTCTATGAAATCTTTGCTCTTCCAGTCTGAGGGGGTGACCTCTTGTTCTTTGTACCTTTCTGTTAATGAACAGGTCACTGGAGAGCTCTTTATATTGGCCCTGCACATATTTATATAATATTATCATATCCCCTCTGAGACGCCTTTTTTCTAACGTATATAAATTCAATTTTTTAAGTCTCTCTTCATAACTAAGATCCTCCAAACCCCATATTAATTTTGTAGCTCTCCTTTGCACTTTTTCTAGTTCCTTAATATACTTTTTAAGGACTGGTGCCCAGAACTGTACTGCATATTCAAGGTGAGGTCTTACCATTGATTTGTAAAGAGGCAAGATGATATCCTCCTCCCGTGAATCTATACCTCGTTTTATACATGCCAATATCTTATTGGCCCTTGCAGCTGCTGACTGGCATTGGGCACTGTTGCCAAGTTTGTTGTCTATAATTATTCCTAAATCCTTTTCATTAGTAGTTTTTCCCAGGGAAAAACCATTTAACGTATATGTTGCTTTGTTATTATTTTTCCCATAATGAATAACTTTACATTTGTCTATATTGAACCTCATTTGCCACTTTACTGCCCAGTCCCCCACTCTGTCCAAATCTTCCTGTAAAGAAAAAACATCAAGATTAGTCTTTATTGTCTTACCTAATTTAGTGTCGTCCGCAAACACGGAGACATGGCTCTCAGCACAATGTGGCAGATCATTAATAAACAAATTAAAAAGAAGAGGGCCCAAAACAGACCCCTGAGGTACTCCGCTTAATACCCTTGTCCAATTTGAGAATTTTCCATTTACAACAACCCTTTGTGTTCTATCTTTTAGCCAATGTTCAATCCACATACACACATTTGCCCCCAAACCTATTTCTCTCAATTTGTAGAGTAACCTTTTGTGTGGAACTGTATCAAATGCTTTCGCAAAATCCAAATAGATCACATCAACTGCCACACCTAGATCTATATTTTTACTGACTTCTTCATAGAATGTTATTAAGTTTGTTTGACAAGACCTGTCTTTCACAAAACCATGTTGACTTTTACTAATTATATTCTGGTTCAAGATGTATTCTTGAGTGTATACCTTTAGCAATCCTTCAAATAGTTTCCCCACTACAGATGTCAAGCTCACTGGCCTATAATTACCTGGCAGAGATTTTGATCCCTTTTTAAATATTGGAATGACATCCGCCTTTCGCCAGTCTGTTGGCATTTCTTAGTTTGCCGTATAGATCGTCCAGCAATGAGGATAGAGCATCAGTACTTGTGAGCCAGTGTCTAATCGGGGAAAATAGTCTTCAGACAGGGTAGAGAACTGAGCTTCTCCCTGCGTACCTATTCCCAGTCCATCTCCAAAAAGAGATTTTCTGTGCTTTCCTTGCAAATTTTCATGTGCCTTTGGCAAGTTATAGGCACTGATCTGTCGGTTCCTGCCCCTTTCTAATGTTGTGAGTTTTACCTATTCAGAATATTTCTCCTCGTCTTTCTTTGGGCCCATCTTGGCAGAGAGGGTATTACAATAAGTTGTTGTTAAATCTTTCTATTGTACTTTTTCCGAGCTTTGTTATTAAATAACGATTTTTCAGCAATTTGTACCTTGTTTGCCATTTCACCTTCTCCGCTTCTTCTCTCTGCTCCTTCTTCTTACTCTGCTTTGATCTTTGTGCTGGAGATTTTTTAAAGCTTATGATTAGATTTTGACTTTTGGACTCACTGATCAGTCTGTTTTTCAAGGCTTTGATAAAGGGAGGTTCAGAGCAATGTCAATAGTCTGGTTTTTCCAGCTTAGGGAGGGCCGGGACCAACATACAATACTTCTACTTCAGTTGGGAGTTTTTGGATAGTGTCCAATTAGTATTTTAGGTTTGTTAAGAGTTTCTCCTGGACTTTAGACCAACTTTATTAGACAGGGGTTTAAAACAGTTATGATTGTCCACTTTGTTTCGCTAGTTATAGGCCAGGACAAAGCTGAAGTACGAAGATCATGCGTATACAGGGTTCCTCTTTATTGGCAATTAAAATACCAATTACAATTTGGTCCTTTGTAAAATCAGTGGTCCAGTTTGTTCCCCTAAAAAGATGGACCGGAGACACTATGACTAAAGATAACAGCTTCTTATGCTTCAAATGATATTTCTGGTCATCACTGTGCTTAGTGTATTGAGTCTAATCACTAAGTATGGACCCGAACCAAACATAGATAAATGAAAAACGCGTTATTGCCTATTGAAGGCATTTCCATTCCATGTTGACAAAGTATATATACAGTTTCAATTTTTCCTTCCAGAATATTTTAAATATGATCACTGAATATGGACCAAAAACTTATGTAGATAAAGAAAGGACAGACTCGAATTTGCAGGGGACAGTTCCTTATTAACTGTTTATATTCAGGTCTCAATTTATCCCCTGCGAGTCTGTGTTAGATATAGTCCCTGGGTGTGGACCAGAGCCAGGCAAAGACAGAGAGAAAAAGAAACAAAACAAAAAAAAAAAAAAAACCTGACATTTAAAAAAGGACCCAGTTTGTTTTTAAATCTCAGTCTGTCTCCTGCATATTATTGAATGTGATCACTGGATATGGACTGAACCAGACAAAAATAAAAGGAGAAACAAGATCCTGCATATAAGGGACACATCCTTATTGACAAATAGTTTTCAGGTCTTTATATTCCCCTGTGTAATTTGCCTTCCCTTTTACTCACGGCCCTTTAGTAAAGCTGGTGGGAGAAGATACTGAGTAGTTGAGTCAGAGACGCCACTGGTGTGTGCTTGTTAGTTGATCCTAACAGGACAGGAGATGCTGGATTTCATCCGTCGGCGGAGTTGGTGCCTTGCTAACCGCAAGCCGCGGCCTGTGTTCCAGTGAGAAGCGTCTCTGTCTGGGGTGCCATCGAGTATTACAATAGTATACAGGAGTTAACTTTCCTATCCTAGCTATTTTAAAATCCTTTTTTTTTTTTTTTTCAAAATTAGCGATAGTGACATTGTAACACTGATATCTGTACTAAATCCATGAATGACCCCAAACATGTACATATTTTTGAAAACTAGACCACTCAGCGTATTTTGACACATTTCATGTAGCCATTTTACCAAACAATCTTTGCCAAAGTTTGCAGCAAAACATTTTTTTTTACATTTTTTTCAGATTACAATTTAGGTAAATATTACCTTAAAATGTGAAGGGGTATTTCCAAATAACACCTCAATATGTGTTCAGCAACATCTCCTGAGTACAGGGATACCACCCATGCATAGGTTTGTTGGTTTGTTTTGGGGCTAAAAGGCCACATTTAGGGGGTGCACATTTTGGTTTTCCAACTTGGAATTCTGACATTCAGAAAACCTGCGCCCATGTCCCATTTGGGACATTTTTGAAGCCAGAAAGTGTATTCTACCCCACAAAGCCATATATTTTTTAAAACTAGACACCCTAGGGTATTTCAAATGGTAGTAGTTTAACACTTTCCATGCACTAATTCTACCACCAGCCTTTGTCAAATTTTAGGTTAGTAATTTTTTTATGTTTTGTTTCCACATACATTGTACTTGGAGCATGAATTCACCGATCTTGTTATGTGTCAGTGCCAAACAACACCTCAATATGTGTTCAGCAACATCTCCTGAGTCCAGGGATATCACGCATGCATAGGTTTGTTGGTTTGTTTTGGGGCTAAAAAGGCCACATTTAGGTGGTGCACATTTTCAACCTGGAATTTTGACATGTAGTCAGTCTGCGCCCATGTTCCATTTGGAACCTTTTTGAAACCATCCAATGTATTTTACCCCATCAAACCATATATTTTTGGAAAATAGACATCCTAAGGTATTTGAAATGGTGGTATTTTAATACTGTATATGTACTAATTCTACCACCAGCCTTTGTAAAATTTGTGGTAGTACTTTTTTGGGAGTTTTTTTCCCACATGCATTGTACTTCAGGCATGAATTCACAGATGCTGGTATATGTTACTGCCAAACAACCACCCAATATGTGCTCAGCAACATCTCCCGAGTACAGGGATACCACCCATGCATAGGTTTGTTGGTTTGTTTTTTGGCTAGAAGGCAACATTTGTGAGATGCGGATCTCAAAATTCTAACTTGGAATTTTGACATGTAGTCAACATGCGTCCGTGTCCTATATGGGATATATCTTTGAAGCCAGCCAATGTAATTTACCCCCACCAAACCATATATTTTTTAAAGGTAGACACTCATCACTCCTTGTGGCAAGGGCTCAGCAGCCACCTATACATCACTAGATGATGTATCAGAAAGCTGACCAGGGTCAAAATCGAACCCTGAGTCCACGGCCTCAGAATCAGTGCCTAAGCAGTGATCTCGAGCAAAGGAGGAGTTAATAGCTCTTAGATGAGCCTACAAAGAAATTAATCCATAAAACAGTGCAGACGGCAAAACATACTGTTGCTGTGCAAGATTACTGCTTATACAGTGATGAATGACAGGGAAGGTGTTAATACACCGTGAATGGCTTTCATAAAACCTGACAATTTTATTAAATGTTATTTTATATTACTAATACTGATCTGTCTCTGTCCGGCACAAAAATTTAAGTGAGGCAGATCAATATTTGTGAATATTGTTCCGACCAATTTTGATCTGACCAGTGCGAATGATGAGCTTATTTGAGCAGTCACCAAACGCCTTTGCCACTAATTCGCTGTTACTGATCGCTATGTGCTCAGACAGCTTAAAAACACAAAAACAAATCTAAAATATTTTTACTTTACACGTAATCCCCTAGCAGGTATGTGTAAAAAATAAAAAAAAAAATTTAAAAAAATATGCAGACAGATAAAAAAATTGCTTTGGCGTCAATATCATTGCATAAGCAGTGATAGACGGCAAATAAGGGGTTAAAAACTCTTAGAAGAGCCTTTGTAGTACTGTAATAAATTACAGTACAAAAACAATTAACCCCTAAAAAATGCACAAACAGCTAAAAAAAAAAAAAAAAGCTGATGTGCACGATCACTGCTTACGCAAGATCAGTGGCAGGGAAGGGGTTAAATGCAGGGAATTGCTTTTATAAAATTTTTTTATTGTTTTATTAGTGTATTTTTTATTTTATTGTACTTAAACTTACTTTTATAACTTTGATTCGTCTCTCTCCCTCACTAAAAAAAAAAAAAAGTGAGGAGAGGGAGTCAGATCCTAACTGGTCAGATCAATATAGGGTTAATATTGATCTGACCAGGCAGTGGGTTTGCTCATGAGAGCATCCCCACTGACCGTCAGTCTTCCTGCAGTCACAGATTGCCTCTGTGAAGAGGTAATCGTGTGACTGCTTGAAGAGCACAGGAAGCAGCTACTTCCTGCCTCCTGTGCTGTTGCCCTTAGAATGGCAGCACCATCTTGGTCACACAGTGACGACTTGCGGGCAATCAGCAGCACTTACAGAGCATAGGAAGCTATAACATTTGCTTCCTATGCTCGTTTTTAAATGCCAGCGTTTTAAAGGCACTGTGCCTTTAAAACCGGCATTTCAATCGCTCTTCGGAGCGATCGAAATGCCGACGGGCATTTTTTCTAGTATTGTACGATGCTTCCATACGGAAGTACCATTACAATACCATTTGAGCACTGAAAGATGAACAACTCTGCTTTCAGTGCTCGTTTTGACACAGATTGGACTAGGTCCGTCCTGTGTCACTAACGCCTCGCCACACAGGACGGACCTAGCACGTCCTGTGTCGGCAAGGGGTAAACTTACTTCTCCGTCGTGTGGGTCTTGGTGCTCTGTGCTCAGACAGCTTAAAAAAAAAAAAAAAAAAAAATCTAAAATATTTTTACTTTACACGTAATCCCAATTACTGATCACAACCCCCTACATTGGTTACACAGGGTGGCAGGGACAAATGGGAAACTTCTCAGATGGAGTCTAGTTCTCCAGCAATATGAGTTTACCATACAGCACAAAAAGGAGTACCCCTGGCAATGCTGATGGTTTGTCACGCCAAGGGGAGGATTCCATCTAATACGCGAGGTAGAGGCATGTGAGCCTCCTCCCACTCTTATTTGGGGGAGGTGTCACAACAATTGCGGTAGTGCATACCTGCATCTACCATCTGGTAGAGCTGGTATGACCTTTGTGATCTGAAAAGCTTTACAACTTGAGTGTTTCCTTTGAAGCTGGAACTGATGTTACAAGGTGTGAAATGTTTCACTGAGTTAGTTGCCAGTAAGTCTATGTTGCATAGGTCTGTATCCCCTCATAGATAGTAGGTTCTATTGATATGCTAAGTGGCCCTTACCAGTTAGAAGTCTTGTCCTGCAAAGGTCATATCCTAAACATGCATTAATAATAACTCCCAGATTATTAATCATGCCTCATTTTGTCAATATTTAGACAGGGAATAGTACACCCTACAAAATGAGTACAAATATGGCTGGTGCAATTTGAGCCATTTGGAAGTTATTGTGAAGTCTGTGGTATAGAGTCATGGGTAGCAAGTGTGACATATCTATGGACTTCATAAATTGCAACAAATTAATAGAGGCAAGAATTATGTATGTGACATGCACTGGAGGGAAATTAGCCACAAGATTCCATATTTTGACTGGGGTAGTTCCACCACACATGGGGGAGGACACTTTGAGGTACACCTTCCCACCTCTGGGCCGGCTTGGAAACCTGAGATGACCTGACAAGGTATAAATCTAATGATGGAATAATGGCCAGTGTGCTTACTAGGGGCCAAGATCTTATTTTGTGTAAGTTGCTGTCATTTCCGTTCTGCAGTCCTTCGGACAGAAAATACTGGTACTCCTCCATCTAAGTGAGTAGTTAGGTTTTCTGTTAATTTCTCCTTTTTGTTTTTATCTGTTTGATGTAAATAATTTGTTGTTTTATTTTTTTGTATGCACTGTGACTTCTTTTGTTCATAATAAATATTCCTTTATTAAGTTCTGCCTTTGTCTGGTATAGAGACTCACGTTACCTGATTAGACCAATCGCATAGATATTGTGTTAAAGCATATTTTGTGGGTTAAGTCATATTTGGGTGGGGGACCAAGGCACCCCATTTATAAATTGTCTTGGTGGTGGCAGTGTTAGGACATTAGTTTTATCAGTATAATTAAGTGTGGGTGGTGTTATAGGGGGTTTTACCATTATTTCTAGTCTAGGGCAGACAAAGAGTTAATTTTAACCCTTGCACCACCATAACCCTGTCACATGCACTCTTGGAGTAGGGTGCATTCGTGACAGAACCCAACTCCACCCGGGCGTGCGTTCCAACGCTGTGCGCAGACTTCAGCTTGCTTTGTATTTTCGGCATCACCTGGATGCCTTAAAATCTGGCAAAGACAGCCTACCCCGTAACCCCGACAGGTTAGGAGCTAGATCACTCTGCCTAGCCACCTGGTCAGCGATTGGATCCCTCCGGAACTCCCCCCAGCAACAACCTGTGTGCTTCACCACGTCTGAGTTTCATAACCGTCCCTGAAAGGGACAAGAAGGAACTGTGGAATACCAGGGGTAACGGGGCTTTATAGGGAGCGAGGAGCTAACACTCTTATTTAAGTCCCCTTAGGTACCTGGTCCAGAAGGAGTAAACCCATCTCTGAGTACTGCCAAGCTCATCTATCAGCCTTTCTTGAATTTTTTGGTGCCTACATTGAAGGATATTTTTTTCTTTAAAATAAGCCTAAATTATAGTTGCTAGGAAGATATGGACAAACAATCACTAACTCACCGTAAATATCTACTCTAAACATTACCGAACTAGAGACTGACACATAGTGGCTGCATATTTGCAGAGTATCTATTCCTCAGGTCTTGTTTCTAAATGCACCCAAGATAAATGTATAAAAATCTTTGCATTTCTATGATCTGGTTGTTCCTGAGAAAGAAGTTTGGTGTTTAGCCCAATTCTCTAAGACGAGGAACCCCAGAGATTGTATCAGAGAACTCAGACTTATCTGATTAAATACTAACTCTGGTCCCCTGGGGAGGAGGGAGGATTTCTAGTATATGCTCTCATTAAAGTAAAGTTGTGTTAATTATACTTTTGATACTAATCCGGCTATATATGTATTCTGGTTTTTAACGACGAGACCCATCCGGCCTCTAGATACTAACTCAAAGTAAAGGTGTTCGTATCATACTAAATATATAGCCATTTTTGTATTTCTGCCTCTCTTGCCCTTAAAATTGTCCCTAAGAGAGATAAGGAGAAAGAAAAACAAAAAAAAGCTACGGGAATCAACACCTTCTACTCCCCTAAAACACCTATTAATATCCCAGAACTGTCAACCAAATCTGCCTCAAATTCTTCAGCTCCTCATTTCCATCTATCTCTCAAAGTACATTGAGCTCTGCCCTTGAAAATCTTTACGAAAGGATTAAAGTTGACTCTGATAAAAACCTTGCTGAAATTAACCCCTTAGTGACAAGACATTTTCACCTTGACTTTCCCTTGGTGACAATGGCTGTTTTGACATTTCTGGGGTGTTTGTGTTTAGCTGTAATTTTATTCTCTCTCACATTCAGTACCCACACAAATTATATGTTGTTTTTATCGTCATAAGAAGGGCTTTCATTAGATACCATTATGTTCATCATATCTTATAATTTACTACAAAAAAAAAAAAATATCATAAAATATGATGAAAAATTAAAAAAAAAAAAAACACTTTTTCTAACTTTGACCTAAAATATAATTTACACAAATAAAAATCATTAAAAAAAGACCCCGTCTAAAAAGTTTCTAAATGTTGTCCCAAGTTCAAAAATATGCATGTTTCCATGTTTTTTTTGCGACTTATGGGGCAAAAACCAAAAATAGTGTTTTTTGGTTTTTCCTATATTGACCTTTTGACCCCAACCCCAACCCAAAATGTAACCCTAACACTAAATTTAACCCCCACTCTAATCCTTATTATATCCCTTAATATGTTTTAATTTTAATTTAAATTTTAACCCTATCCCTTATGCTAAAAATTATTTAATTTTAACCCTATAGGCTAATCTATATAACCAATTTTTAATTTATTAAATATTTATTTAAAATTTTTCCCATTGCAATGCTACTTAACTACCACTAGGGGCAGTCAAGTAGCATATTCAGAGCGACGGAAGTGAAGTTACTTTCACTTCCAAAGCTCAGACCGGCAGAGGGCTTAGCCATATTGACGGAGCAGCATGCTCCGTGGGGCGATCGTGGGTGCTCCAAAATAGAAATTTCGGTGATGGCTATTGCCTCGACATCGAGGAAATAGACCAGCACCGTTAAAGCGGTTTTCACAATCGTTGATCGCGAAAACCGCTTGATTCACCGCAGGACGTGCCAGGCACGTCCTTTGTCGCAAAGGGGTTAAAGCAAAAATTTCACAACTTCACTTGACCCTGGCAACTCAGTCACCCCAAATCATCCTTTTACAGGAGAGGTTGAGACAGATCCAACAGGATAATTTTCTACTTAAGAAAGAAGTGAATACGTTGAAACAGAAGATTACTGAACTGGAGGATCGCTTGAGGAAGCAGAATCTAAAATTTCGAGGAATTAGAGTCTATTAAAAATACCGACTTGGAAACCTACCTTACCGACTTCTTAAAATTATATTTGAATCCAGAGTTAAATTGGGACCCTTCCATTTGAGAGGATACACAGACTACCTAGGCCGGCCAACCTCCCTCAAGACGTTCCTAGGGATGTGATTGCGTATTTTCATAATACAAGAGTTATGGACCTTCTGTTAAAACAAACTGGATCAAATCCAACTCAAGATCTGACCTTCTCTGCTATATATCTCTATATGCGGACCTATCCCAGAACACCAGAATGAAAAGAAGGGAATTCAGCCCACTTACCACTATTCTACAGGCCAAGGATATTCAATATAAATGGGGATTTCCTACAAAACTTTTCTTTACTCCCCAGAGATTAATAGCTGGGTTGTAATTTATATAAAAGGCGAATGGGGGTTTGAACGGAGGGGGAAAATAATGCCCTGAGGAGGATGGAGGATTTAGTGGGGAATGTGGGGATATGGATATAACACAGGGCTCGACAAACCCCGGGCACCAGGTCGCCATGGCGACCTGGAAATGGAGCCTGGCGCCCGGGTGCCGTTGCCCTAATGTTCCCCTTGCCGCTGCCATCCGTCTTTTGCAGCGCGAGGGGACAGACAGCAAGCTCCGCCCCCTCGCGCAACACGTGTGTTTGTGTTCAGCCGAAAGAGCCATGAGGATCGGCTGCGGCACGAATGTTCCCCCTCCCCAGCAATGAGGTAAGGCAGCAGGGAGGGGAAACATTCGTGCCGCAGCCGATCTTCATGGCTCTTTCGGCTAAGTGCTGGGTTGTCAAGAGACGACACCCAGCACTCAGAAGTTAAGAAGGGAAAAAAAAACTTGTGTATGTTTGAGTTGTATATGTGAAGTTGGGGGGAGGGATGTATATGTGAAGTGTGGGGGGGAGATGTATATATGAAGGGGGGGTATATATGTGAAGTGTGGGGGGGGAGGTGTATATGTGAAGGGGAGGTATATATGTGTGAAGTGTGGGGGGAGGTGTATATGTGAAGGGGGGGAGGGATGTATATGTGAAGGGGGGGAGGGATGTATATGTGAAGGGGGGAGGGATGTATATGTGAAGGGGGGAGGGATGTATATGTGAAGGGGGGAGGGATGTATATGTGAAGGGGGGAGGGATGTATATGTGAAGGGGGGGTATATATGTGAAGTGTGGGGGGAGGTGTATATGTGAAGTGTGGGGGGAGGTGTATATGTGAAGTGTGGGGGGAGGTGTATATGTGAAGTGTGGGGGGGAGGTGTATATGTGAAGTGTGGGGGGGAGGTGTATATGTGAAGTGGGGGGGGGGATATATATGTGAAGTGTGGGGGGGAGGTGTATATGTGAAGGGGGGGGTATATATGTGTAAAGTGTGGGGGGAGGTGTATATGTGAAGGGGGGGAGGGATGTATATGTGGGGGGGGAGTTGTATATGTGAAGGGGGGTATATATGTGAGGTGTGGGGGGAGGTGTATATGTGAAGTGTGTGTGTGTGTGTATATGTGAAGTGGGTTGGTGTGTGGGGTGTATATGTGACGTGGGTTGGTGTGTGTGGGGTGTATATGTGACTAGGGTTGGTGTGTGTGTGTTTATGAATTGCGTGTATGTTTGCGTGATTGTCTGGCTCCTAAAAATTTTTGCTGGCTCCTAGAATAAAATTAAATTTGTCAAGCCCTGGTATAACACACACACACACAAATTTACATTCATAGTCACATACACGTCAGTCACAAAGTCACACACAGGAAGACAGTCAAAGTCACATGACACATACACAAACAGCAAGTCACAAATTCAAACACACAAATCTACAGTTACACACACACGTCAGTCAGTCACACACCGTCAGTCGCACACACACCCACACACAGTAAGTCAAAGTCAAAACACACAAATCTACATTCACAGTCACACCCACACGTCAGTCAGTCACACAAACCCACCATCAGTCACAAAGTCAGTCGCACATACACACACACAGTCTGATTTTGTGACTGCGTGTGGGTGAATCTAAACACACAAATCTAGTCATACCAAGTCAGTCCCACACCTACATCGTTAGATTCACCCACACAGTCAGTCACACCCAGTAAGTGACAAAGTCAAACACAGTAATCTACATTCACACGCGTCACCCACACACACGTGTCAGTCACGTACGTACGTACATACATACATACATACGAGGTATAGCGTCACGGGAGGAGGATATCATCTTACTTCTCTACAAGTTAATGGTAACACCTCACCTTAAATATTCAGTACAATTCTGGGCACCAATCCTTAAAAAGGATATTATCGAACTATAAAAAGTGCAAAGGAAGGCTACAAAATTAATAAGACAGCAAAAGGAAGGGACTCTTTACGTTAAGGACAATATAGTTATGGAACGCACTGCCAAGAGAGGCAGTGCTATCAACTACAATAGATGTATTTAAAAATGGTCTGGATGTTTTTTTTTTGTTTGTTTTTTTTTTTTAGAAAAGCATAACATACTATTAATAAAATAAGCATTTATTATAAAGCGGAGAAATCCGATTACCCTTTGGAATCAGTAAGGAATTTTCCCCCCTAGGATGCAAAATTCAAAATAGCTTCCTTAGGGGTTTTTGCCTTCTTTTGGATCAAAAGCTGGAATGATAGGTAGAAGGGTTGAACTTGATGGAGTTTTGTCTTCTTTCAACCTATGTTACTATAAGAAAAGCAGGAAAACCTAACATTTTTCTCTGTCTCCATAATATTTGACCAACACAATAGATGACAAAACACTGAAAATGGTGTCACTCACAGCTATGCTGAATGTTTGCTTTTTCCTCAGCTTCTTTGGGTCAATCTGTGCAATCACTACATCTGGGCACAGTGCAGCTTCTATCCTGAAAGCATTAAAAACGTAAAGCACGGTTAGTCCAAAAAGGTAAAATTAATCTTTATTTTGTTAACCGTTTAGTCCTTTGTAAAATGAATTACAAAAAAAAAAAACACACACACAATGGATATTATGCATAAGAAGATCCTAGCAATAGCAGCATCTGACACTATCCACAAGCCGTAAAATGTATAGCTTGTTTCAAATATCACACAGTGGTACCCCCACACCAGGACAAATAGTTAAAGGGGGGGGGGGAGAATAGATTTTATATATATTATATATATATATATATATATATATATATATATATATATATACATATACATATATTTTACACACACACACGATACGTGCAGACATCCCCCGGCTGCCAAATATCCCTGGTGACCAGTGGAGGCGGCAGAGGATGTCTGCACGATACGCGCAGACATCACCCGCTGCTGGCCGGCCCTTCCGCCTTGGACTTTTGTGTTGAAGCCGGAAGGACCCGGCTTCATCATAGAAGTCCCGGCGGTTGTGCCGGGCGGCAGCAGGGGATGATTCTACCATTTCCCGGAGTACAGGTGACCACCCATGCATAGGTTTGTTGAGTTGGTTTTGGGGATAAAAAGGGCACATTTGGGAGGTGCAGTTTTTGGTATTCCAACTTGATATTTTGACATGTAGTCAGCCTGCGCCCAGGCTTCATGTGGGACTTTTTTTTGAAGCCGGACAGTGTATTTTACCCCATCAATCTATATATTTTGTAAAAGTAGACACCCTAGGCCAGGGCTTGACAAACCCCAGGCGCCAGGTCGCGAAATTAAGCCTGGCGCCCGGGTGCCGTTACCCTAATGTTCCCCTTGCCGCTGCTATCCGTTTTTTGCAGCGATAAGGGGGAAGTCTGTGCGTATTGCACAGACTGCAAGCTCCGCCCCCTCGCGCAACGCGTGTGTGAGTGCCTTGTGTCGTCACTTGACAACCCGGCACTCAGCCGAAAGAGCCATGAGGATCGGCTGCAGCACGAATGTTCCCCCTCCCCTGCAATGAGGTACGGCAGCAGGGAGGGGGAACATTCGTGCTGCAGTCGATCTTCATTGCTCTTTCGGCTGAGTGCTGGGTTGTCAAGAGACGACACCCAGCACTCAGAAGTTAAAAAAGGAAAAAACAAAAAAACCTGTGTATGTGTGAGGTGTATGAATGTGTGTGGTGTATGAATGTGTGTGGGTGGTGTGTGTGTATTTGTGAAGTGGGGGGGTTATATATGTGAAGTGGGGGGGGTGTATATGTGAAGTGGGGGGGTGTATATGTTAAGTGGGGGGGGGTGTATATGTGAAGTGGGGGGGGGTGTATATGTGAAGTGGGGGGGGTGTATATGTGAAGTGGGGGGGGGTGTATATGTGAAGTGGGGGGGGTGTATATGTGAAGTGGGTTGGTGTGTGTGGTGTATATGTGAAGTGGGTTGGTGTGTGTGGTGTATATGTGAAGTGGGTTGGTGTGTGTGGTGTATATGTGAAGTGGGTTGGTGTGTGTGTGTGTGTGGTGTATATGTGAAGTGGGTTGGTGTGTGTGTGTGGTGTAAATGTGAAGTGGGTTGGTGTGTGTGTATATGTGAGGTGTAAATGTGAAGTGGGTTGGTGTGTGTGTATATGTGAAGTGGGTTGGTGTGTGTGTATGTGTGTGTGTGTGTATATGTGAATTGGGTTGGTGTGTGTGTGTTTATGAATTGCGTGTATGTTGTGTCTGGCTCCTAAAAATTTTAGCTGGCTCCTAGAATCAAATAAAATTTGTCAAGCCCTGCCATAGGCCATTTAAAATGGTGGTATTTTAACAATTTCCATACACCAATTCTACCACCAACCTTTGTCAAAGTTTGTGATAGTAATTTTATTGTGCATTTTTTGATGAGGGGGATGAGGGGGTATATATAACGAGCAAAGGCACTTTGTAATATTACAGCCATCTGAAAGGCGCAATATTTCTGCCATCTGAATAGTAAAACACTGGCATCTTGATGGCAAAATGATACTGGCATATTGATGGGCAAATTGGCTGTGGCATATTAATGGACAAACTGTGGCATATCTTAATGTTGCATATGTTAATGACAAAGTGACTGTGGCATGTTAATTGGTACCTGAAAGTGGCATGTTCTGTGGGGCAAAATAACAAGTAATATGGGGGGGAAACGACAGTGGCTTATCCTGCATGGGCAGTTCAGTGGGACAAAGTGACACTGGTATGTTCTGTGGGGCAAATTTACACTGTGGTATGCCACATTGTGTGGGTGCAATATGTGTACAAGCCATGTGCTGTGGGTGCAATAGAGGTGCATGACAAGGGATGTGGGTGCAATTTGAGCGCAAGCCAAGTTCTGTGGCTTCTCTATGGAGCTGTGTCAAGTCCTTTATGTGCAATGTGTGTGTAGAAAAAGGAAATAAAAACAAGAAATGCAACTCTTCGAGAACATTTTTATTACATATGAAAATAGTTGAATATAATATTAAGAAGTTCATATAAGTATAAATGCAACTTGGGAGAGCGAAATGTGAATAGATATTTATAAATATATATATGAACATGTAAGTGCTCTCTAATATATCTGTGTATATTTTTGTAATTTAGGTAATGAGTAGTTGTATTGCAGTGTTGCATAGTAAGAAGGTATACATATTGCAGCCATATATACACATTTTGATCCATATACACATTATATACAATGCAATAAAAATACTCACTGCAATAAAAGTCCAATTGTGCGTGTGCTTATTTTTGTGCATTTTTGTGTGTGGTGGGGGGGGGGGGGGGGGGTCGGCCGTAACATTGCGATGGAGAGCATGATTGCATTCCGGGGCAGGGGGCCCAAGCAAATGCTTGCCCAGGGTACACTATAAAAGCCCTTGGGTCTCACAATTTTGTAACTTTTTATTTAACTTATTACAATTAAAAAATTATATTATACAGAACTATCTATCTACTTCAATAAAACTCAAGTGAGGATCGGGAGGCAGATCCAGATGGGTCAAATCAATATTCACAAATCTTGATCTGACCAGGCGAATGGCGATGCTCATCTGAGCAATCACCAAAACGCCTTTGCCACTGATAGCTATACACGCACTCAGAAAGAATACACGTAATCCCCCAGTGGGTATAATTAACAGAATATAGAGTGATGAGGTTTAGTGGCGCTTGTTTTAGATTTCCACAAGCTGCAAAAACAGTCTGGCAACTATCCCTCAGTGCCCAATGAAATATAACAAAACGCACAACAATGTATTAGGCACAAAGACCAAGAAAGAAGATACAAGAACAGCGATTTATTTCAATATTGGAGTGAGAGTCTTATGTTTGAAGTGTTTACCATTTTTATACCATTTTATATACAGCAATTTGTGGTTTGTAATATTTGATATGCATCTTATCACTTTACACCTTGTTTAGCACTTTAGTGCATTGTCACTTTTTGTTGTGAGTTTTGGGTATAATTAGGGGTTAAATTATAGCCAAAACTCACAACAAAAAGTGAGTGTAACACCGGTATTCGAGGATAGATGCCATTTTCATATCACATAGACACATGCAATTAGTACAAGATAAGAGTATAGAATCAATTACCTGGAGTGACCACGCCCCGGTCACATTGACCATACTCATACCTATAATGAGGAGTAGACAATGTAATTGGTGGTTAAACAAAACGATATTAAAAGACCCTACCAGTATGGAAAAATTGAGGGACACACTGACTTCTTATTTTCACATTAACAACATACCAGAAACATCTCCACAGATGATCTGGGAAGCTCATAAAATCGGTCATCAGAGGCCAATTTATTAGCATTGGAGCGCAAGTCAAAAAACAGAGAGGGGTGGCCATAGTGGACACACTAAACAAAATCACAGTTCTAGAAAGTACCCACAAGACCACGTTGTCCCCGCTAATTTATCAAGAATTAACACAACTTAAGGCCCAACTGGCTACTCTGTGCAATCAACAGCTACCCAGTTCCAGCCTTAGATGCTCAGAGGAACAAACCAGGCAAAATGTTGGCCAACGCGTTACGGGCAAAACAATCAAAACTATATTCCATTGATCAGGGATTCCCAAAGGGGCAATGTACCTGTATACTATGCCGAAAAAATAGCCTCTGTGTTCCAGCACTACTATCAGGCCTATATAACATACCCTCACGAAAAGAGGATGCCTCAGATTTAAACACGACCGAGGCATATTTAAACCAATACATGAGTTCCAAACTGACTACCGAATTTATTGAGGTATTAGATGCGCCTATTACAGTAGAAGAAGAAATAGAAATGACACAAACACACACGTGAAAACAAGTGATATAATAAAGATAAAATTAAAATACTCTTCCTCTGATACTGCAGCACCCACAAAGTGCTCCTCAAGCACTTAATGCAATAGAGAAAACGGGAAGGAACAGTAGAAGAGCTGAAGGAGGCTATCAAACAAACCACATTAGGGAAAAGTCCGGGGCCAGATGGTCTGACGCTAATATAGTATAAGTCTTTCCAAGATCTTTTACTCCCCCATCTATGTGCATCACTCAACAATTTGTCCACCGGAGAATTACTACCGCAACAGGCCCAAGAGGCTCATATCACAGTGATCCCCAAGCCAGGAAAGGATGTTGAATACTGCTCGGGCTATCGACCCATATCCCTGCTGAATGCAGATGTTAAACTGATGGCCAAGATACTTATCACACGTTTTAGACCGGCTCTCCCAGACTTCATCCACAGAGATCAAACATAATTCATACCCGGAAGAGAGGCCAGAGATAATACCACTAAAAACGTATAAGTCTTATACACCGAGCAAAGAGCAACAACCTACCGACTTTTCTGTTGTCTACAGACGCAGAGAAGGCATTTGACAGGGTGAGCTGGTCCTTTCTTAAACAATTGCTGAGACACATTGGAGTTGGAACCTCCATGATGAATTGGATTAATGCCCTCTATAAACACCCCTCAAGCACGTATACGGAACAATGGGCAGCTATCGGGACCGGTCACCCTGTCACATGGGACAAGACAGGGCTGCCCGCGGTCGCCTCTCCTCTTTGTATTATCCATAGAACCACTAATAAATGCTATAAGAGCTAATCCGGATATTTCAGGGATACAAGTAGGCCCCCACCATCATAAAGTCATGGCCTATGCAGACGACCTATTTTTCACTTTTACTAACCCACTAATCACCCTACCAAACCTTCTGAGGGAATTGAGTATATACGGGGCCCTCTCCAATTTCAAAGTGAACATGGATAAATCGGTGGCTTTAAATATTAATCTTGCGCAGGATATGGTTGATTCCTTAAGATCCTCCTTTCCATTTGAATGGGCCGCCATCTAATTCACATACCTGGGGATCACAGTGACCTCAGATCTACAACAATTGTACACAAAAAACTACGTTAGAATAATTAATGTCATCAAATCAGATTTAGCTAAATGGACGACTAGACACCTTTCCTGGTTTGGGAGAGCATCTGTTATTAAAATGAACGTCTTGCCAAGACTGCTCTATATAATACAGACCCTACCGGTACATGTGCCGAAGAAATTTTTCATAGACGTAAAATGAATGATCACGAAGTTCATATGGAACTCAAAAGGGCCCAGATTGGGATATCAGTATTTGGTCCGCAGCAAAGACAGAGGTGGACTGGGTCTCCCAGATGTGGAGTCATACTACAGGGCCACACGTCTATCAAGGGTTGTAGAATGGTCCATCCCCGCGAAGAAATTATGGGTATCCCTCGAACAGAGATCTCTTAATGTCCCTATACCTATAGCAGCATGGGTCCCTGATAATCAAAAGATAGTGGCAGACTACACACACCCAACAGTACCGGGCACAATTAAAGTATGGAAGAATTTGAAATGTATACCCGATCTGCTTAATCATCCTACTCCTCTTTTAACTATATTAGAAAATGTTAATTTTCAACACAGAGTCAGTTCCTTGACATTCTCAGATTTCTTCCATAGCCATACTCCTTACCCTAGATTAGGACATTTTCAACAGAATGGACAGATCAAAGACATAACGGCCCTCACAGGAGTTGCCACCAATACACCACTTAATAGACTTTTATACACACAGGTAAGACAATACATCCAGTCCCTTCCTGGAAGCACCAATCCTGTAGTGTCTCTAACCACAACAGAATCATTCTGTATGGAAACCGAACCCCAGCGTAAGCGGATATCGACGTTACACTCACTACTTGTAAATATAAAGTATGCCACCAAGCCTTATTATATAAGAGCCTGGGAGAGAGACTGCAACATTAATTTCTCTGACTCACAATGGACAAAAATTGCCACTATAGCGCATAAATGCTCAGCATCTGCCAACATTCAGGAAAATGCCTATAAAATAATCACGAGATGGTATAAAACACCATCAAAACTACACAAAATTTTCCCCAATGTCTCTGACAGACGCTGGAGATGCGCAAACAATAAGGGAGATTTCCTACACATATGGTGGTCATGTAGCAAAATTCAACCTTTATGGAAAGCGATAGCAGACATACTCGCAGATGTAGCCGGGGCCCAAGATCCCCTTTGAACCCAGCGCGTATTTGTTACACCACAACACACAGCCTATGTCTAAATATAAAAAAAATCTTTGACCATACACCTCCTATGACTATGGAAGATATCCCTTACACCGTCCTTCAGAGAGTGTCTGGCGCACGTGGAGGACATCCGATCCGCAGAAGACCTCATGCTCACCTCCCAGGGTAGACACTCCCAGCACGTATCCCAATGGTTTCACTGGACAGAATTTTTGTATAGTGATAAATATACAACTGCACTGCAAACATATCTGTTTTAAATAAGAATACAAGGAATATGTATGTGACCTAGGTGTTAGCCAAACCTGTACCCCAATAGTTCACCCTCCCCCCTTTATATTCTCCCCCCAAAGAAAGGGAAAGAGAAAGGAGAAAGAAAAGAGAAAAGGAAAGATTATTATTTTTTTTCATATATATTGAAAATAACGTTATGGTATAAGTGGTGCAAGATGGCCATCGGGCGCACACCAGAAGTGACCCGGTTTTTCCTCCCCCCCCCTCCCTTTTTTTATTTTATTATTATCATTATTTATATATAATACTAAATTAGTGGGAAAAATTTCCCAAGTGAAATGTTTATGTATAGTGCGATGTTAAAGAAATACAATGTATATTGTTGAAAGGGTTTGCTATATAATAATACTATGTTATTTTATAATATGTAAACCTACCTATACACCCGCTCCCATTGTGTCCTTTTTTTCTGTATGCCAAGTGTCAAAAGTTTTTTCACAATAATCAATCATTTCATTTTCTGTTTGAGTTTTAGTTTTCTGGTTTATGAAAACCTTTTCATTTAATCTCCAGCATAAGGTTCTGCAATTAACACCAGGTAGCTTTAAAGACAAATGTAAAAGGCAGTGATCGGTCCCGGATAGTGGGAATATATTTATATCATGCACACTGCTCAGTATAGAAGCTCTGGTTTGGGACAGAGTAGAAAGTGTAATCCCTCACATTGATATTATATTCTCTCCGGACATTGTAGATATTCAGGTCTCCACTCTATTCTTTCATGAATGACTAATGAACTGCTTCTTCTTAGTGAATTATTTGATCGATTTATGCAGTTATTAATGCATAAAATTAAATCTACTCCTATTACCAGATTACCCTTTTTTTATTCAATTAGGTTGCATTGAGTGGCGTAAACACAGACAAATGTAATATCTTCTCCATTAAGAGTCTCCGTTACAATTATATATTGTCCATTAGGATCACCAATATCATGATGGTGCATAAAAAGGGGTATTATTTCTTATAAGTATTGCTACTCCTCGTTTACTATTAGAACTACTTGCTAAAAATAATTTCTTATATACAGACCGTTAATACTTTTTGGATGATTTATGGTAGAGAAAAAAGTTTCTTGCATGAATATAATGTCACATTTATATTTTTTTTAAGCATTTGGAAAACTCTACATCTTTTATTAGGAGAGTTAAATCTCTCACATTTATACTTCCAATGTTGACGTGTGTGATGTTTGTGAAATGTATTGAAGTCTGAATATTGTGAAAGATGGTATTTAGTAGAAACATATGAAAACATGAAAAGGTCTATAAAAAATATACAAACAGACTAACTCTAGAGTGTAATAGTATTAAAGAATAATTCATCTGATTACCGCAGTTTTCAGGTTTAAGGGTTTCTTATTTATTCCTGTCTCTGCGGAGTCCCAGCAGGGTTCATGTCGGGTCTCTTTTTCGGTAACTTGTGCAGGAATTCCAGTTTTCCTTAGCTATTCCACAAGGATCTTATGAGTTTCCCTCGCCTCCTCTAAAGTTTTGAAATATGTGCGATTTTTTTTAATTTAAACTTAATGCTAAAACGGAAGTGTCCAACTTATGGAATCCTCTGCATTTCAAGACATTTCATCCGATTCAAACTTTCTCTTAAATATAGTAGTAGTAGTACATAAACCAGCAAATATCATAGTAACATAGTAACATAGTAACATAGTAATTTAGGTTAAAAAAAAGACACAAGTCCATCAAGTTCAACCCTTCTACCTATCATTACAGCTTTTGATCCAAAAGAAGGCAAAAAACCCCTAAGGAAGCTATTTCGAATTTTGCCTCCTGGGGGAAAAAATTCCTTCTTGACTCCAAGAGGCAATCAGATTTCTCCTTGGATCAATAAGCTCTTTTATTAATGCTTATTCTATTATTAATAGCCCTGTATGTTCTGCTTTGCTAAAAAAACATCCAAACCATTTTTAAATGCATCTATTGTGGTATATCTGTACTGTACAATCATTGAACACCTTTAAAATCTATTTCTCTGGCTTTTTTATTTTATATTAGTTCTCTTGGTATGTTTGCACTTGTTTATAGTGCATTCTGTATGCATAGTCTATTTCAATATTTTTTAGTTAATACATTTTTAAAAAAAAAAAAGTTGATAGTAAAGTCCTTTACATTAATATGGTATTTTCCACTTCTTCCATTTCCTCATTTAAAGTTGGATTATTATCAGAATTAAGACTGATTTCGTCTGTGTATCAATATTTTCCACGTAAGAGTCAAATTTATGTTCTAATGCAGACATTCTAGCACCCAGATCACACATTTCCTTCTTTTAGATCTGTCAAAATGTGTGTGTGTGTGTGTATGTAACTGGCTGTGTATGTGTGGTGGTGTGTATGTATGTATGTATGTAACTGGCTGTGTATGTGTGGTGGTGTGTATGTATGTATGTATGTAACTGGCTGTGTATGTGTGGTGGTGTGTATGTATGTATGTATGTAACTGGCTGTGTATGTGTGGTGGTGTGTATGTATGTATGTATGTAACTGGCTGTGTATGTGTGGTGGTGTGTATGTATGTATGTATGTAACTGGCTGTGTATGTGTGGTGGTGTGTATGTATGTATGTAACTGGCTGTGTATGTGTGGTGGTGTGTATGTATGTATGTATGTAACTGGCTGTGTATGTGTGGTGGTGTGTATGTATGTATGTATGTAACTGGCTGTTTATGTGTGGTGGTGTGTATGTATGCATGTATGTAACTGGCTGTTTATGTGTGGTGGTGTGTATGTATGCATGTATGTAACTGACTGTGTATGTGTGGTGGTGTGTATGTATGTATGTAACTGGCTGTGTATGTGTGGTGGTGTGTAGGGATCGACCGATATTGATTTTTTAGAGCCGATACCGATACCGATAACCTGTGAACTTTCAGGCCGATAGCCGATAACTTATACCGATATTTCGTGCATTTTAAATTTTAAAAATAGTGTTTTTTGGTTTTTTCCTATATTGATCTTTTGACCCCAACCCGAACCCAAAATTTAACCCTAACACTAAATTTAACCCCAACTCTAATCCTTATTATATCCCTTAATATTTTTTAACTTTAATTTAATTTTAACCCTATCCCTTATGCTAAAAAATATTTAATTTTAACCCTATAGGCTAATATAGCTAAATAACCTATTTTTATTTAATTAAATATGTATTTTAATTATTTTCCATTGCAATGCTACTAAACTACCACTAGGGGTAGTCAAGTAGCATATTCAGAGCGACGGAAGTGAAGTTACTTTCACTTCCGAAGCTCAGACCGGCAGAGGACTTAGCCATATTGACGGAGCAGCATGCTCCGTCAATATGGCTCCCCACGATCGCTCCGTGGGGCGATCGTGGGGGTCCCAAAATAGAAATATCGGTGCTGGCTATTGCCTCGATGTCGAGGCAATAGACCAGCACAGTTAAAGCGGTTTTCGCGATCGTTGATCGCGAAAACTGCTTCATTCAAATATTATCGGCATTATCGGTAAAGTTAGATGCCGATACCGATAGTTTAGGAAACTGTGAATATCGGCCGATAATATCGGTTAATCCGATAATCGGTCGATCCCTAGTGGTGTGTATGTATGTATGTATGTATGTAACTGGCTGTGTGTGTATGTATGTATGTATGTATGTAACTGGCTGTGTATGTATGTATGTATGTATGTATGTAACTGGCTGTGTATGTATGTATGTATGTATGTATGTAACTGGCTGTGTATGTATGTATGTATGTAACTGGCTGTGTATGTATGTATGTATGTATGTATGTATGTAACTGGCTGTGTATGTATGTATGTATGTATGTAACTGGCTGTGTATGTATGTATGTATGTATGTAACTGGCTGTGTATGTATGTATGTATGTATGTAACTGGCTGTGTATGTATGTATGTATGTATGTAACTGGCTGTGTATGTATGTATGTATGTATGTAACTGGCTGTGTATGTATGTATGTATGTATGTAACTGGCTGTGTATGTATGTATGTATGTATGTAACTGGCTGTGTATGTATGTATGTATGTATGTAACTGGCTGTGTATGTATGTATGTATGTATGTATGTATGTAACTGGCTGTGTATGTATGTATGTATGTATGTATGTATGTAACTGGCTGTGTATGTATGTATGTATGTATGTATGTATGTATGTAACTGGCTGTGTATGTATGTATGTATGTATGTATGTATGTAACTGGCTGTGTATGTATGTATGTATGTATGTATGTATGTAACTGGCTGTGTATGTATGTAACTGGCTGTGTATGTATGTAACTGGCTGTGTATGTATGTAACTGGCTGTGTATGTATGTAACTGGCTGTGTATGTATGTAACTGGCTGTGTATGTATGTAACTGGCTGTGTATGTATGTAACTGGCTGTGTATGTATGTAACTGGCTGTGTATGTATGTATGTATGTATGTATGTAACTGGCTGTGTATGTATGTATGTATGTATGTATGTATCTGGCTGTGTATGTATGTATGTATGTATGTATGTATCTGGCTGTGTATGTATGTATGTATGTATGTATGTATGTATGTAACTGGCTGTGTATGTATGTATGTATGTATGTATGTAACTGGCTGTGTATGTATGTATGTATGTATGTAACTGGCTGTGTATGTATGTATGTATGTATGTATGTATGTAACTGGCTGTGTATGTATGTATGTATGTATGTATGTATGTATGTAACTGGCTGTGTATGTATGTATGTATGTTTGTAACTGGCTGTGTATGTATGTATGTATGTATGTATGTATGTAACTGGCTGTGTATGTATGTAACTGGCTGTGTATGTATGTAACTGGCTGTGTATGTATGTATGTATGTATGTATGTAACTGGCTGTGTATGTATGTAACTGGCTGTGTATGTATGTATGTATGTATGTATGTAACTGGCTGTGTATGTATGTATGTATGTATGTATGTATGTAACTGGCTGTGTATGTATGTATGTATGTATGTATGTATGTAACTGGCTGTGTATGTATGTATGTATGTATGTATGTAACTGGCTGTGTATGTATGTATGTATGTATGTATGTATGTAACTGGCTGTGTATGTATGTATGTATGTATGTATGTATGTAACTGGCTGTGTATGTATGTATGTATGTATGTATGTATGTAACTGGCTGTGTATGTATGTATGTATGTATGTAACTGGCTGTGTATGTATGTATGTATGTATGTATGTAACTGGCTGTGTATGTATGTATGTATGTATGTATGTATGTAACTGGCTGTGTATGTATGTATGTATGTATGTATGTATGTAACTGGCTGTGTATGTATGTATGTATGTATGTATGTATGTAACTGGCTGTGTATGTATGTATGTATGTATGTATGTATGTAACTGGCTGTGTATGTATGTATGTATGTATGTATGTATGTAACTGGCTGTGTATGTATGTATGTATGTATGTATGTAACTGGCTGTGTATGTGTGTATGTATGTATGTATGTAACTGGCTGTGTATGTGTGTATGTATGTATGTATGTATGTATGTAACTGGCTGTGTATGTATGTATGTATGTATGTATGTATGTAACTGGCTGTGTATGTGTGTATGTATGTATGTATGTAACTGGCTGTGTATGTATGTATGTATGTATGTATGTAACTGGCTGTGTATGTATGTATGTATGTATGTATGTATGTATGTAACTGGCTGTGTATGTATGTATGTATGTATGTATGTAACTGGCTGTGTATGTATGTATGTATGTATGTATGTAACTGGCTGTGTATGTATGTATGTATGTATGTATGTAACTGGCTGTGTATGTATGTATGTATGTATGTATGTAACTGGCTGTGTATGTATGTATGTATGTATGTATGTATGTAACTGGCTGTGTATGTATGTATGTATGTATGTATGTATGTAACTGGCTGTGTATGTATGTATGTATGTATGTATGTATGTAACTGGCTGTGTATGTATGTATGTATGTATGTATGTATGTAACTGGCTGTGTATGTATGTATGTATGTATGTATGTAACTGGCTGTGTATGTATGTATGTATGTATGTATGTAACTGGCTGTGTATGTATGTATGTATGTATGTATGTAACTGGCTGTGTATGTATGTATGTATGTATGTATGTAACTGGCTGTGTATCTATGTATGTATGTATGTATGTATGTAACTGGCTGTGTATCTATGTATGTATGTATGTATGTATGTAACTGGCTGTGTATGTATGTATGTATGTATGTATGTATGTAACTGGCTGTGTATGTATGTATGTATGTATGTATGTAACTGGCTGTGTATGTATGTATGTATGTATGTATGTATGTATGTAACTGGCTGTGTATGTATGTATGTATGTAACTGGCTGTGTATGTATGTATGTATGTAACTGGCTGTGTATGTATGTATGTATGTAACTGGCTGTGTATGTATGTATGTATGTAACTGGCTGTGTATGTATGTATGTATGTATGTATGTATGTATGTAACTGGCTGTGTATGTATGTATGTATGTATGTATGTATGTAACTGGCTGTGTATGTATGTATGTATGTATGTATGTAACTGGCTGTGTATGTATGTATGTATGTATGTATGTAACTGGCTGTGTATGTATGTATGTATGTATGTATGTATGTATGTAACTGGCTGTGTATGTATGTATGTATGTATGTATGTATGTATGTAACTGGCTGTGTATGTATGTATGTATGTATGTAACTGGCTGTGTATGTATGTATGTATGTATGTATGTATGTAACTGGCTGTGTATGTATGTATGTATGTATGTATGTATGTAACTGGCTGTGTATGTATGTATGTATGTATGTATGTATGTATGTAACTGGCTGTGTATGTATGTATGTATGTATGTATGTATGTAACTGGCTGTGTATGTATGTATGTATGTATGTATGTATGTATGTAACTGGCTGTGTATGTATGTATGTATGTATGTATGTATGTAACTGGCTGTGTATGTATGTATGTAACTGGCTGTGAATGTATGTATGTATGTATGTATGTAACTGGCTGTGTATGTATGTAACTGGCTGTGTATGTATGTAACTGGCTGTGTATGTATGTAACTGGCTGTGAATGTATGTATGTATGTATGTATGTAACTGGCTGTGTATGTATGTAACTGGCTGTGTATGTATGTAACTGGCTGTGTATGTATGTAACTGGCTGTGTATGTATGTATGTATGTATGTATGTATGTATGTATGTAACTGGCTGTGTATGTATGTATGTATGTATGTATGTAACTGGCTGTGTATGTATGTATGTATGTATGTATGTATGTAACTGGCTGTGTATGTATGTATGTATGTATGTATGTATGTATGTAACTGGCTGTGTATGTATGTATGTATGTATGTATGTATGTATGTATGTATGTATGTAACTGGCTGTGAATGTATGTATGTATGTATGTATGTAACTGGCTGTGTATGTATGTATGTATGTATGTATGTATGTAACTGGCTGTGTATGTATGTATGTATGTATGTATGTAACTGGCTGTGTATGTATGTATGTATGTATGTATGTATGTATGTAACTGGCTGTGTATGTATGTATGTATGTATGTATGTATGTAACTGGCTGTGTATGTATGTATGTATGTATGTATGTATGTAACTGGCTGTGTATGTATGTATGTATGTATGTATGTATGTATGTAACTGGCTGTGTATGTATGTATGTATGTATGTATGTAACTGGCTGTGTATGTATGTATGTATGTATGTATGTAACTGGCTGTGTATGTATGTATGTAACTGGCTGTGTATGTATGTATGTAACTGGCTGTGTATGTATGTATGTATGTATGTATGTATGTAACTGGCTGTGTATGTATGTATGTATGTATGTATGTATGTATGTATGTATGTAACTGGCTGTGTATGTATGTATGTATGTAACTGGCTGTGTATGTGTGGTGGTGTGTATGTAACTGGCTGTGTGTGTGTGTGTGTGTGTGTGTGTGTATATATATGTATGTATGTAAGTAACTGGCTGTGTATGTGTGGTGGTGGTGGTGGGGGTGTGTGTGTGTGAGAATGTAACTGGCTGTGATTTCGGGATGTGCCATTGTCTGGCTCCTAAAATTTTTAGCGGGCTCCTAAAACTAAATAAATTTGTCAAGCCCTGCCATAAAAAAAAAAAAGGTATTATTAGAGAGTTAAAAGCATAACAAAGTTGAGGAGGAAGGCGTGGCTTCCGCTGAACATGGACGCTGAGTGAGAAGCTCCGCATCAATGGAGCGAAAAAAGCAAAACGCCAGAGACTCCAGAGACCCACCTGGGTCATTTGCGGTGCAGTAAAATGTTTAAATGGGCCCCCCTCCAAATGCGAGACGAAGAAGTTCAAGGAGAGAACTAGTGGATAAAGCTCCGATTTTCAAGAAAGGGAAAACAAGACCAGTTCAAGAGCCTGAAGAGAAAATGGCGCCTCCCGTCCAAACTCAAGCCGTCTGCACAAAACAGGATCTAGAGGAGATGTTCCTCAAATTACAGCAATGCTTCAAGGAGGAATTGGACCTAGCCCTCACTAAGGTCACTAATGATCTCAAAACAGTGAAATCACAAGTCCAAGCGCACTCGAAACAGATACAGTCCCTCACAACGGACTATAATCAATTCGCCGATGACACAGTTGATCTAAAACTACAGAGTTTCGGCGCTGGAGGACATGGGCAATAGAGCACAACTAAATAACGTTCGCATAAGAGGTCTTCCAGAGTCGGTGAACACGGAGGCTCTTCCCGTTGTGCTGGTGGAGATGTTTTGTGAGGCACTTCCAGAGGTCCCTTCAGACAGGCTGCTGCTGGACAGGGCGCATCGAGCCCTAAGACCCATGGACCCACCAGGAACGTTATAGTGAGATTTCACTATTATTCAACTAAAGACTTGATCATGCGCTTAACAAGAAGAACTCCCTTGAAATATGAAGGTGTCCCTGTACATCTATTTCAAGATCTGGCGCCAGCTACCTTGAACAGACACCGTCAGTGGAGACCCTTGACGGACCGGCTGAGGAAGCTCAACGTACGATATGCTTGGGGTTTCCCCTTTAAAATTACCTTCAAGCTGGATGGCAAGACACATTCCTTCACGGAATTTGATGATCTTCAGGCCTACTTGGAGGCATTGTCCCCGAGAGATGGTTCATCCAGATCCAGGAGCCCCATTGATTGTGCTGCACAAGAGGAGGCACTGGACTCGCATCGGGACTGATCAGAGTGAGGTACCATCCCTGAAAAGCTAAGGATGGGTCGTCTCGCCAGAAAAAATTCAAATTTTATAGTTTTGGGATATACCTAGCTGCCCCAAAAGTCGAGGCCGACAAACGAATTATAAAGATTGTTATCAGGATCCATTTACCTAGAGTCTGTACGTAGTCTACCTTATCCCCTTGTTTAGGGACTGATCAGGTTAATTCTAAGTACGGTAGAGAGAGCTTAACTTTGATTATTTCCACTTAGCGGTGCATATCTGGACAATCAGATAACCAAGTCAGAACCAAACAATACGTCGGCATCCCCTGTTATGGGATTCCAGGGACCTACCTGTTGAGATTTGAGTTCCCCGATGTCTAAAGCCTTCGACAAGACTTTTTTTTCCCCTCTCCTCTTTCTTATATACATATTCTGAATAGTAATATCTGCTGAATTGGGGGGGGGGGGGGGGAAACCATGATATACATATTTGAGTCTATCACCCTTTACTAGTCAGTTTTCTGCCTATTGGTGAACTTATATAAGCTCATTAAAAGGCTACTATCAAGTGGAGGGTAAAGGGTTCCTAGAGTAACATATTCACATGGAGTATGGTTTAAGTGGCGAGGCGCAGAGGCTTTCAGGGCTGGTTTGTTACCTGGAGTATTCGTAAAAAAAAGAAATTCGCTCCATATGTTGATGGTTCTGTTATGGTATACAGTTTACGGTTTTCAGCTATTGATTTTACCTTAAATGTTCGTATGTACACTTGAATACTCTGCTAAATAATCACGCATTTATTCCCTCAAAAGGAACGACTGGCACTTGAGTAAGACCAGTCTAGAACAGTCTATTACAGTATTTGCTCGATTATAAGACGACCCTGATTATAAGACGACCCCCCCAAATGTGTACATTCCTTTAGGAAAAAAACTAAAAGCCTGATTATAAGACTACCCTGTAGGAAAAAAGTTTAACTTGTACATATGTAAATTGCTTTTTAATATTTAATAAAAAGTTTATATTATACAAATGCATTTCTTGTTTTTATTTGCTTTTATGTGCCAATGCGGCCTCTCTCCCGCTCCCCCTGTCTCTTTCCCCCCCAGCGTTGTCTCTCTCTCCCCCCAAAACTTCTCTCTCTTGTCTCTATCTATCCCCCCCTCCCCTTTTCTCTCTGTCCCCCTCCCTCCCCTTGTCTGTGTCATCCCCCGGCTGCCCGATTCTACCTGGTGGCTAGTGGGGCAGCAGACCTCCCCTGCGGCCGCCCGGCACGCTCGCCGGGACCTCTGTGACGAAAGCGGAAGTACCCGGCTTTTTCACAGAAGCCCCAGCAGACGTGCCGGGCGGAAGCAGGGGAGTCTGCGCTCATCGTGCAGACATCCCCTGCTGTTAGAGAGGGGGATCCAGGTCCCCTGCAGCTCTGCTGGGGACCTGGATCCATGTCTTATAATCTGACCTCAATTTGAGGTCAGATTATAAGAAGACCTCGAATGTAAGACGAGGAGGATTTTTCAGAGCATTTGCTCTGAAAAAAACCGTCTTATATTCGAGCAAATACGGTATACAGCGGTAATTGACCTTTGGGAACCCCTTATCTTGAAACATATATTTTGTGGCTCTGAGTACACATTTCAAGCTTGGTGGTTTTGGTTGTCACAATCCTTACAATGCCACTGGCCATTTCCTTGCTCTCCATTAATGCCCATGGGCTGAATTCCCCTCAAAAAAGGAGATCACTCCTACGACACTTAAAGAGAGAAAAAGCAGACACTGCATTCATCCAAGAAACGCATTTCCCTTCTAACAAATCTCCCACATTGAGAGATCATAGCTACAATACCAGCATTCTGGCCAACAATCCCTAAAAAGAAAATGGGAGTGGGCATCTTGATTAGGAGATCTTGTCCCTACCAACTCAAGTTCTCCTACTCAGATCCCACTGGTAGATTCAGATTTGTAGTAGGCCAACTTGGTGACCACACATTAGCCATGCTAAATGTATATGCCCAAGCCTCTCCAGAAGAGTCATTTTGGAGGGATCTACTTTCCTGAACTGCCACCCAACTGAAAAACTTATAGTTGGAGGGGACTTCAATGCCACCCTTTGCCCAGCAATTGATAGATCTACCACCCCGCCAGGTAGAAAGGCCTCAATTATTTTCTAGATTTCGTGACGGAACATAATCTTTTAGACGTGTGGCGACTTCAGCACCCCACCACAAGGGATTACACTTTTTTTCTCATCCTCACTTAAGCTACTCAAGAATAGATTTGTTCTGTGTATCTCAAATGTGTATGTCTCTAGTATCAGATAGCAACATCCATTCCGTTAAATGGTCAGACCACGCCGACATTACATTACTCATTATCCCGGAGATCACTAAACCCTGGAGGATACCCTATTACATGATGAGTATACGGTCCAAATACTGAAAGGTCACCTAGACGAGTTTTTCCAATTTGAACGCTCAGGATGAAGTAGACCTGGGAATACTTTGGGCGGCTCCTAAAACTGTCATACGAGGACACCTGATAAATATTAGATGAAAATGAGCAACAAAAGGACATGCACTCCGGAGTAGGTTGAATGATAAAGGATTGTATTAAATCAAGGAAACATCACGAACATCAGGGATAACAAACAGATAAAACAGATGCCTTACGCGTTTCACGTGTCTCCACGCTTATTCATAGGCTTAACTAAACACATAGATACATTCCATATAAATACAAGTGATCAGCCACTGAGTACAAAGGTCACACTAATCAAAGTAATTAGAATGATTGTGAAAGCATGTGTGTGCTCTGATGTAACAATCTGTAGTGCAGTGTTATGTGAGAGATCTGAATAAAATGTATGAATGAAGTGAAGATGTGTGTGAAATCAAGAAAAAATAGTGAACAAGTAAGTAAAAACAATTGTGTCAACAAAGTACAAAAAATATATGTGAAAAGTGAATGTGGAAAAAAGATAAGTGAAGAAAAAAAAAATGGTGTAAATAGGGATGATGTGAAGTGTGGTGACATATAATGTGATTATATGTGATACAGTGTGACATGATTGGTGATTATGTATGATACAATGTGTCATGATTGGTGATACATGTGGGCTTAGTGACAGAAAATAATAAAAAAACATTTGTTCACATGTGACATAGGAATGATAATCTAACGAATACATAAAATACATATAACATATTAATTGTGTTCCACTCATATCAAGTGTATCTGCATAAGTAAAATGTTAAAAACATAAAGAAAAAAACATTTATTTTATTTTTAAATAAAAATTGGTTATTTATTAACAAATATATGCTCAGGTACAAGAGAGAGATGGGTGGAACATGTTTTAGGTGTACATTAAAAATGATAATAAACTCTTCTTCTGGTTAGGGCAGCATAATAGTGTCACTTGAAGTATCTGCGGAATTGGCCATTTTTATGATGTAATACACCATAGGTAGTTTCTAGAAGGAAAGAATTTGTACTAGCATTACATTGAGGAATATGTGATAGATACACATGTATCTTATATGAAGTCTTAATAAAAATAAGAGACATCAAACTCCGAATTCATACCCATCGGGTACCTAGTGTCAAGATGAAATATCCAGTATGTCTCCTGTCGACATAATTGTCTGAAAGTGCTTCCCCCACGTGGACCTCTTTCTATTTTTTCTATGACTGACACTTTGAAGTATTTAGTGTTGCTGTTATTGCAAGCTTGAAAATGCCGAGCTACGGGGGTATTAGTTTTGCTCTCAATATCGTTTAAGTGTTCCCTAATGCGATTTTTCAATGCCCTCGTCGTTCTTCCTACATACTGGTTTGTTGCAGTGTGAGCATGAAATAACATATATTACGTTTGCTGTGTTACAGTTGGTATATTTGGCATTGGTAAAAATATTGCCGTTGGCGTGTCAAGTTATGTTTTGTTTTTTGGTAACATGTTTGCAGGTTTTACATACTCTATGTCCACACGGAAAAGTGCCTGTGGCATCTAGCCATTGTCCCCGATTCTTTTTTGGGAGATTACTTTCTGTGGAGAATAAGCTTGGTGATAAAATGTTCCTAAGTGTGTTTGATCTCTGGGGAGAGAACCGGACTCCTGCTGTGAGTACATATCTATAATCATTGTTTGCCGATAATATCGGTAAGTTCCTCTGAATGATTTCTTTGATTCTAGAGTACTCTAGGCTATATGGAGTCACAAACGGAATAGGTTGTATGTCCTGACATTGATTTGTTTTGGTCTTTCCACTCTTATTCGTAGTCAGTAACTCGCCCCGATTTTTAGATGTGACTATGGCGATAGCTCTTTTTCACTATTTTTTCTTGATTTCACACACATCTTCACTTTATTCATACATTTTATTCAGATCTCTCACATAACACTGCACTACAGATTGTTACATCAGAGCACACACATGCTTTCACAATCATTCTAATTACTTTGATTAGTGTGACCTTTGTACTCAGTGGCTGATCACTTGTATTTATATGGAATGTATCTATGTGTTTAGTTAAGCCTATGAATAAGTGTGGAGACACGTGAAACGCGTAAGGCATCTGTTTTATCTGTTTGTTATCCCTGATGTTCGTGATGTTTCCTTGATTTAATACAATCCTTTATCATTCAACCTACTCCGGAGTGCATGTCCTTTTGTTGCTCATTTTCATTGGATTAGTGCTGCGGCTACAGTACGGACGGAGCACCCGGTGATTTATACACGCTGAATGAAAGAAATTTATCAGCATTTCAGTGGAGCCGGCTTGTTTTTTTGTTTTTTTTTCTCTATGATAAATATTAGCTCATGGGCTAAAAAGTCCAGAGCCGAGAAATTAATTAAATCTCCAAAAAGCCCTCAGTAGCATAGAAACTTTAAATAAAGCCAATCCTTCCCAATCACTTACGGAACAAATGTCGAGGGTCCAAAAGGACATTAGACAACTACTTCTTATAGACACGGCCAAATCCCTAAGACTCACTAAGAGAACGTACTACGAAAAGTCAAATAAGTCAGATAAGATACTAGTCTCCATGTTAAAATCCCAGTCCTCATCCAAACTAATCTCAAGCATCAAAACTACTAATGGAGAAACCTACACCAACCCTTCAGCCATTGCACAGGAATTTTATGCTTACTACTCCCTACTTTACAACCACTCTCCAGACAAATCCTTATTAAAGTTAGCGCATGTGCAGGCCGTCTCTTCATATTTAGAACGCTCGGGGATCCCTAAACTGTCAGAGCTAGAGAGTAACATGATAAACAATCCTATCACAGTCGAAGAGATCTCTGAGGCTATCCACTCAGCGAAACCAAATAAGACCCCTGGGCTTGATGGCTTCACGGCATTGTACTATAAAACTTTTAGAGATGTTCTCAATCCTCATGTATGTAAGTAGTTCAATGCAATCATGGAAGGTTGCTACTTCCCCAAAGACATGCAAGATGCAAATTTCATCCTCACCCATAAACCAGGGAACCAGACAGAGTGACAAATTATTGACATCTCACTGCTTAATACAGACTATAAAATCTTTACCACACTTTTGGCTAACAGACTGAACAAAAGCATTGACTAAATTAATACACCCAGACCAAGTGGGTTTCATCCCCAATAGACAGGCCCTGGACAATACTAGACGTTGCGTGGACCTGATGTGGTTGGCCTCCCATTCGCAAACGCCTTCTCTGTTCCTCTTTCTGGACGCAGAGAAGGCGTTTGATAGGCTGAATTGGTCTTTAAGACTGATCATGGAACATATGAATTTTTCTCAAAACTGCCTAGCGGCCCTATACCACCAGCCTACTTCCGCCATAAGAATTCCAGGTGCAGCGCCACTGAGATTTGACAAACGTAATGGGACTCGAAAGGGTTGTCCTCTGTCGCCCCTGCTTTTTGCATTGTCTCTCGAACCACTGTTACAATCTATTCGTAACAACCCAGATATAAAGGGCTTAAGATTAGTGAAAAATCATTAAAAAATTGCAGCATATGCCGATGACATAATGTTCTCCATTACCGAACCTTTAACGACATTACCAAATCAATTGGAAATTTACCAAGAGCTGGCAGGCCTGAAAATCAACACCGAAAAGTCAGAAGCTTTTCCCATTCATATTCCCCACCAGACGTTAAAATTACTTGAGCTAAATTTTGACTTCCCATTCTCAACTAAACCCCTGACATATCTAGGACTTCGCCTAACAGACGACCACTCCAAATTATACGATCTTAAATTACTCACCCTTAATTCAAACCATTAAAAAGGATCTAAAAAGAGATGGCAGCCATTGAACATTTCCTGGCTGGGTCGCCTTGCGACTGTTAAAATTAATGTTGTTCCCAGTCTACTATACCTATTCCAGGGCCTTCCAATTCCTCTTAGATCCCAAGATATTAAATCCCTACAGAAAGATATAGATGAGTTCATCTGGAACTCAAAGAGACCAAGAATACGTCGTCTAACTATGCATAGATCTGGGAGGGAGGGCTAGGGCTACCAGATCTAAACCTTTACTACTATGCTGCTCAATTATCTCAAATCTCTGCATGGCATGTGGAGGTGTCAAATATAAGGTGGGTAGACTTGGAGCACGATTTGTTCCGCCCAGATGTTTTATCCCAATTCATATGGCTCCCCAAAGAGGACAAACCACTCCTACGTACCAAATGCCCTGCCATACTTAATTCCCTTGGGATCTGGAGTAAACTGGGGATCAAACACAATCTCACCACTAGCCATTCTCCTCTTACTCCCATTTATAGAAATAAAAGGTTTCCACTGGGAATGGACCCTTCTTTATTCCGGGTATTTGATCAGGGAGATTTCTCCAGGGTTTACGATTTATATCAAAACGGGCAGCCCAAATCTTATGACTCTTGCGGCCAAGCTTGATTTACGTACGGCCGAGTTCTTCAGATTCTTACAACTTAGAGACCTAGCAACACGTTCTGAGATCAAAAATGCTCCCAATACTACCCCAACGTGGTTCGAGAGACAATGCATGGACGCTCCAAGGAAAAAGGATCTAATCTTCACCCACCTCCGATTCCCCTCTAACGTATATTAAAGCTTGGGAAAGAGACCTTGGTTTTGCCCTAAATAATGGAGGACTGGAGGGGTATATGGGAAGCCACAGCAAAAATTTCAATATGCTCTCAACATAAAGAACAGGCCTATAAAACCTTGATGAGGTGGTACCTCGCTCCCTCTAGATTGGCCAAAATGGGTACAATCACCACTTCTAATTGTTGGAAGGGTTGCGGTGCAATAGGTACATATATCCACAGTTGGTGGGCATGCCCCCAAGTACAGAAGCTCTGGCTTCAGGTCCAGCAATTCATCTCGAAACTTATACTGAAACCAGTGCAATTAGACCCATGTATCTTTCGGTTATCTAAACAGTCAGACACCGACAACCTATGAAAATAAATTGGTGGCCAGGATTGAGTTCAAGAGTGGAACACCATCTTGGTTCCTACAATGTCTAAGGTGCTTAAACTCACGGGTGAGGTAGTAGAAATGGACTATCTTTCATCAGCTTTGGTTCATGAGGCCCACACCCCTTTCCAAAAGCTCTGGGGCCCTTGGTTAGAGGTATTCCCCATAGAAGGTCTGAGGAGAAGTTAGAGGAGTCTCCACGTTTCCCAGGAGGCTACTAGATTAAGTCGAGTGGTCTAAACTAGTCCCAGCTTTAACGCATATTTAGATAAGTTCCTGTGTTTCAAGGGTGTCCCAGGTGGTTATCCGAAGACGTGTGGCATATTATCAAACCCAATAAAGGGTATATGACATTCTCTAATGCACAGACTGTTCTTATGAAATTAATGTAAGTTTTTATATGTTCTAAGAGTTTTCTTTTCTTAGTAACTCATTTTCTCTTATTACATGTTGAGCCGGTAAGGCCCCGTTACCAATGAATGATGCTGAATCTCATTGTGTTACCTACATTTATATACTGAATGATGTCTTTTGTATAAGTAAAATTTACATGAATAATAAAAAAAATAATAACCATAACAAAGTTTAATGATAACTCTACACCAATATTATAGATTATACAAATTAACAATGCTAAAATACTCAATTACTATAAACAAGAATAGTCAACTCTATTCAAGTAAAAGAAAAGTAAAGTAAAATATATAAATGCTGATGCTTAGATGTTGCAGTGCCAGAAGAACTTCAGCAGCAGCTTCTTATGTGGTGTCCATTATTGAAGCTTCAGGAGAGTTCTGAAATCTCTTTCCTGTGTATCTCTTTAATGCAGGCCCTTGTTGGTACAGCTTTTCCGTAGTAACACTGGTCAGGTGACCAGACTCCATGTCGTTTACAGACCAGCCTTGAACCATTGCCAGCATGTTTACCTGGAAACACTGTTGCTTAGACCACCAGCCACCTGCATTTACTTCACACACATACACCTATAGATACATACACATATTGCTATTTAAGCGATATCTGTGTACAAGATCAACAAGCTAGCATAAATAAAATAAATGTCTATACCAATAGCATAACTCTTCAGAATACAAAAATTAAGAAACAATTACTCACCGGGAGATGACTGACAAGAATAAAGAGCCAGACTACTGAACAAACAAGTGCAAGACAAATTGAGTCTCATGGACATAGTTAATGATCAACCACAAAAAAAAAAAAATATATGACTTATTCTTGCCGTTGAGAAATACAATAAATCTACAATCAACTAAAGGAAGATCTAACTAGAATACCAAGAACTAGAAAATTGTCTTACATTTTTCAAAAGGAATACAGAACCCCAACAAAAAAAAAAAAAAAAAACCACAAAGCATAAGAAACCAAACTGACACAAAATGTAATTGAAATGTGATATATATATATATATATATTTTTTTTTTTTCCATTACTACAAGAATTCCTTTGTTATGAATGTCTGACATAAGTTTCATCACTATAAATGCACCAAGAAAAAAAAGTTCAAGCGACACAAGGAAAGAAAAACAGGATATAAAAACTTTTATTCAAGAGTAACATTGGGTAAAAGAACACCGGTGTCACGAAGTGAATTCTGACAGCCTGCCTGACTGGGGTTCTTGGAGGGGCCTGAGGGCCAAACACCTCCCTGTAGATCAGGGCTTGACAAATTTAATTTAGTTTTAGGAGCCAGCCAAAAAATTTAGGAGCCAGACAACGGCACATCACAAAATCGCCCACGGACACAGTGGCATACACACACACACACACACACACACACACACACACACAGCCAGTTACATACACACACACACACACACACAGCCAGTTACATACACACACACACACACAGCCAGTTACACACACACACACACAGCCAGTTACATTCACACACACACACACAGCCAGTTACATTCACACACACACACACACCCAGTTACATTCACACACACACACACACAGCCAGTTACATTCACACACACACACACACACCACACACACACACACACACCACACACACACAGCCAGTTACATTCACACACACACAGCCAGTTACACACACACACACACACAGCCAGTTACACACACACACACAGCCAGTTACACACACACACACAGCCAGTTACACACACACACCACACACACACAGCCAGTTACACACACACACACACACACACACACACACAGCCAGTTACACACACACACACACAGTCAGTTACACACACAGTCAGTTACACACACACACACACACAGTCAGTTACACACACACACACATACACAGCCAGTTACATTCACACACACAGACCACATACACAGTCCGTTACATTCACACATACATACATACATACATACACAGTCCGTTACATTCACACATACATACAGTCCGTTACATTCACACATACATACACACAGTCCGTTACATTCACACATACATACACACAGACCACATACACAGCCAGTTATATACACACACACACACACACACACACCATTTTTGTGTGTTTTTTTTTTTAAAGAACAAAAAAAATATTTCTTACAGTGTCCTCCCTCCCTGCTGCTTACCTCATTGCAGGGGAGGGGGGCATTTATGCTGGAGCCCGCTCTTTCGGTTCCTGTGCCGTGTTGTCACGTGACACTCCAGCGTGTTGCGCGAGGGGGCGGAGCTTACAGTCTGTGATCCGCACAGACTTTCTCCCCTCGCGCTGAAAAAGAAAGTAAAAGAAAAACGGATGGCAGCCGGCATGGGCACCCTGTGACAAACAGTACCCGGGCGCCAGGTCTGATTTCCTGGTCGCCATGGCGACCTGGCGCCCGGGGTTTGTCGAGCCCTGCTGTAGATTATGGACCCTGTCTGTAATGTGTTTAAGCCTTCCATTGTTTAATTATGTCAGGCACCCAGTCTGACTATCTTGCTTCTGGCTCCAGATTAAAGTGGCTAGATACTGCTTTACTGGTGATGTGTTTGTTTTATATTGTTTAATCAAGTGTTATCTGATTGCAGTTTGGTGTATATGTGCTGTGTAAATCACAAATAAAATAGTTTTTCAATCTTGCTGTACCTAACTGCTAGATGTCCTGTCTATTTGGGTACAAAGAGAAGGGTCCAGGAAAGACTTGCTGGGTGAATGCTGAGCTGTAAGTGGGGGCTAAGGAGGCGATTTCCCACAACGGACAGAGGGTCTACTACGTCGGGTAGACGGTCCGTTACAACCGGAAATTAATATGTAATAAAAATATTGCAGATTTTCCCATCAAATTAGACACACAAAAAAAGTGGTCATATTAATGAGACACAGTAACTTGAATATATTCATAAAATCTCAGATAATAAAAAAGGTGGATATACACACAAAAAACACAAAAGGTGACAGTGCGCTAAAGTGCTGTAAAGTGACAGTGCAGTAAATCAACTGTGCAAAAAAAATGCAAGATATATACCCAGTGAAGCAAATAAAAAAAAAAGGTATATTGGTGGTACAAATATATGTTGATAAAAAACGAAGCACCTCACATATAGTCCCTATTGTTGGGACAAGACAAAATTTAAATGGCAGCTTCTTTATCCTGGATTGTTTCAACCTCCAAGGAATAAAAGATATTAGTAAGTAAAAATGAAATTTAATATAAAGTGAATATAGTAGCTTACACTTAAAATCAGGAACATCAGCAAGGGAACACAAACTGGAACAAAGAAGTAGAAGGATCTGGTTCAATCTCAAATGATGCTTGATCAACGCGTTTCGCCCGTTTTAAATGGGCTTCCTCAGGATCCAGCAGCACTCATAGGAGATGAGGCTGTTTATATACAATATCTGTACTAATTAATTATGTCATCAGTGACGCGACTTGCCCACAGCGTCACATCACTGTTAATGCGACTCAGGTTAATCCAAAAAGCCGAATCCTCGACTATCTCAGCTGTTTGAGTTATGGGATTCGGTTTATGGCTTGTTCGGGTATCTCCGTAGTTCGTATTATAGACTTCGTGTATTTCCGATGGTGTTCGTATTAACAGCTTCGTATTAGTTTTCCTTCGGTTAAACAAGTCTTCCTTCGGTTAATATATCTCATATGACAAATCCCATCTTAAAGATACGATCAGCATCTTACAAGAGCTAGATAAAATAAAATGGGAAGACTATTATATACTTGTGACAAGCGATGCAACATCTTTGTACACATGTATCGATCATGCTCAAGGCATTAGAGCTGTGAGACGTATGTTGGAAATGGATGGTTCTTTCAAAAGCAATCAGATAGATTTTATACTTGAGGGAATAGAACTTATCCTAACTCATAATTATTTTTTCTTTAATGAAGAATTTTGCCTACAATGTAGGGGTACGGCGATGGGCACCAAGTTTGCCCCCAGCTATGCCAATCTATTCATGGCCGACTGGGAAAACAGGTCAGTCTGGACGGGGCATGGCTGGCAGGCAAACCTGGTGTTATATCGGAGATATATTGATGATCTCTTTTTTATCTGGAAGGTGGAGGAAAGCTATCTCCTACAATTTTTAGAACACTTAAATAACAATAATAACAATGTCATTCTAACTTCCAATTTTAACAAAGAGTGCATACAATTTCTTGATTTGGACATCTATATAAAAGATGGTAAGATACACACAAAAAAATTCTTTAAAAAAAGTGGACTCCAACAGCTACATAGACACCGAAAGCTGCCACTATCCAACATGGGTGAGAGGTGTCCCTAAAGGCCAATTTTTAAGATTAAGAAGGAATTGTTGTGATGAAACATCTTACCTGGAACAATGTAACATTTTAAAGAACACATTTTTAGAAAAAGGTTATAAAGAGGAAGTCTTAAATACCCATATCCAAGAAATTTTAAAGAAACCAAGAGAAGTCTCCTAAAATATAAGGACAAACGACCAACCAACCCAACAGAATTAGCCTTACCCATTGTTTTAAATTATAATCAAAAAGCTGTAAAAATAAAGAAAGTCATCAATAAAACATTGGAACCTCATAAAACAAGACGATATTTTGGGTCCACTATTCGAAGAAAACCCCCCAAAAAAAATTCCAAGGAGCTCCAAATTTCAAAAAGAAACTTACACAGCTTAACTTAAAAATATAAAAAAAAAAAAAGAAACTAATGGAAAAAACGGGTTTTTATCCTTGCAAAATGTGTTCAGGGTGCAATGTAGCGAAATAAAAAAGCCCTAAACTATCTTTTATAGCTTCTGCCACGTTGGCAAAATTTGAGATTAAAGAATTCCTCACGTCACACAAAAAAAAAAAAAAAATGTAATCTATGTGATAGAATGTCCTTGTGGACTCCAGTATATAGGCAGAACGATAAGACCCCTCAAAAAAAGAATAGAAGAACATGTGGCAAACATTAGGAAAAGGGAATACACATTATGCCTTACCCCAGCACTTTACCGAATGTCACCACAACCCCCCCTCCCCCCAAATCTAAAATTCTGGCCTATAATGAAAGTTAAAAAATATTGGGGAGGAGGTAATCATATTAAAATAGGATAAACCGAAATGTAATGGGTTTTTAAAATGAGCAGGTTATACCCCACCGGTCTGAATGCAGACTTTGATCTTTTCAATTGTATTTAAAAAACTTTGTGCAAATTGGCATAATGAAAATTAACCTTAGAGATTTTATCAATGATTTTTTATTTTTTATTTTATTTACAAAAAAAGTTTATTCCTACAGTTGGAGAATATAAAATATATTTAATTAATATATATTTTTTTTCTTTTACGTTCCTGGATTTAGCACTTAAGCATTTAAGGTTTATATGTTTAATTTATTTGTATTTATAAAGTGCAATATTATGTATCATACTTAATAATTTCATGTATTTTTATGTTTTTGTTTGTATAACATATGGGCCATCCACTGTAAAAAATATTCTTTGAAATATATGGAACCTTGTCTGTTTTTATCCTTCGGAGAAAAATTTGTGTTATAAACCGAACTCCTCTGAACAATTAAGGATTCGCCATTCATAAACCAAAGCTGACAAGATGAATGGGAGAACTGAGTGCCATACAAGATATATTAACCGAAGGAATACGTGTTAAACCGAAGGAAAGCTAATACGAAGCTGTTAATACGAACACCATCGGAAGTCTATAATACGAACTACGGAGATACCCGAACAAGCCATAAACCGAATCCCATAACACGAACAGCGGAGATAGTCGAGTATTCAGCTTTTTGGATTAACCTGAGAGGCGCACTAACACTGACGTGACGCTGTGGGCAAGTCGCGTCACTGATGACATAATTACCGTATTTGCTCAATTATAAGACTAGGTTTTTTTCCGAAAAAAAATTCTGAAAAATCCCCCTAGTCTTATAAAATCAAATTGAGGTCAGACTATAAGACATGGATCCAGGTCCCCAGCAGAGCTGCAGGGGACCTGGATCCCCCTCTCTAACAACATGGGATGTCTGCGCGATGCGCCCGGCACGACCGCCGGGGCTTCTATGAAGTCCCGTCGATCGTGCCGGCGGCAGCAGGGGAGGTTTGCGCTCATCGCACAGACATCCTCTGCTGCCCCACTAGCCACCAGGGAGAATCAGGCAGCTGGGGGATGTCTGCACGATACGTGCAGACATCCTCCATGCTGCCCGACACCTCCGTCTATTATGACATCCCCCAGCTGCCCCCACCAGCCACCAATAAGAGGGAGAGGGAGAGGGAGAGAGCTGGGGCAAGGGAAAGAGAGGCAGCATTGGCACATATAAATAAAAAACAAGAAATACATGTTTTGATATAATTTTTTATTAAAAAAGCAATTTACATGTGAATATATACAAGTTGAACTTTTTTCCTATAGGGTAGTCTTATATTCAGGCTTTTATTTTTTTTCCTAATGGAATATCCAAAGTCTTATGATCAGGGTCGTCTTATAAATCGAGCAAATACGGTATCTGGTGTTTTTTTTGTATACGTATTCTGTTGCAGTACTTTGGATAGCTGCTAGACATGTTGCTGCTTGTGCAATTTTATCTTTAGCGCCATCTACCTCAAACCTGTTCCATTTTTTTTTTTTTAAAAAGGTGGATATATAAACCAGGTCAGACTATAAGACTGGGATCCAGGTCCCCCGCAGAGCTGCAGGGGACCTGGATCCCCATCACTAACAGCCGTGGATTTCATTGGCACATAAATGGGAATAAAAAGAAGAAATGCATTTTTTATATCATAATTTTTACTAAAAAGCAATTTACATGTGAATATATAGAAGTTAAAACTTTTTTCCTATAGGGTAGTCTTATAGTCAGGCTTTCAGTTTTTTCCCTAAAGGAATATCCAAATTTCAAGATTTTTTTTTTAAACAAAAGATGCATTATATGAGTTATGGAGAACACTTAATGCTAACACAAAAGAATACACGCACTTCTCACATCCCAAACAATTATATTCATGGATTGATTTATTTTTAGTAAGGAAAGACATGTTTGATAATGAGATTACCACTAATCTTTTGCCAGCAATATGGCCAGACCACTCCCCAGTTAAGGTAATTTTAGAATTAAAGATAACGTTTAATATGCTCAAACTAAAAACAACTGTGGTATATAAGAGGAAATAAAGCAGATAAGCTTCTGACCAACAGGTTAAAAAAAAAAAAAAAAAAAAATATGCAAATAAATAAAATAGGAGGAAAAAACTTTCAAACAGTGAGCAAGGCACTTAATTTTACTATAACTTGTATAACCTAAAACAACAAAAAAAATGAAAACCAAACAAAGAAGAAATTAAGAAATATTTGGCAAGACTTAAGTTACCAAAATTAGATGAAGTAGACATGGAAGAATTAAATGGCCATAATAACCAAGAAGAAGTTAAAAAAAATTAAATTAATTAAGTGATGAGTAATCCAAAAGTAAATAAATCAACCAACCCAGATTGGGTTTCAAACCTCTTTTATAAAATATATAGGGATGATCTTGGTCCCACTCTCTCCAATGAGACAACAACATCAAAACACTTCAGGAAGGAAATGCTGTAGGCAGACATTGCCCCAATATTTAAAAAAGATAAGGTGGATATAAAAAAATTACAGTCCTACTTCGGTCTTGGCTGGTAGATAAAGGAAATGTATACATTAATGAATCCATATTGATCAATCTGGATTTATTCCGGGTATATCTACAACAGATTACATTTGTAAGACTCTTGGGGCTTTGTGTCTGGCCTGCACAAGAGGAGAATCCATGGTGTCAATGGATGCAGAGAAGGCCTTTGACACGGTCAGCTGGACATTTATGAAAGAATCCCTGGGTGCATTTGGGTTCAGGGGGTACATTTCTGGATGTAATTTGTGCCTTATATGACTCGCCATAGGCAAGATCAAGGGATTGGTCATACTTTCATCCTGATTTGGAATATCAAATGGAACCCGTCAGGGTTATATGATAGTTAACTATGGAGCCAGTGGCTCAAAGTATCAGAATGAAAGAGAGTGGAGCGACTGACATCACAGATTAAAATTTCATAGTTTGCGGACGATATAATACTTACTCTTACAGACTTACACACTTCGCAAATGTAATGAAAGATTGACTTATTCTCAGAAATGTCACAATATAAATTGAATGTTGAACATTAAAAACACACACACACACACACACACACACACACACACAAGCCTTATTGATTAACACTACCATCCCCAAGCAATAAACAGCAAAAAATGAGTTCACTCAATAAATCTGATTTTTGAAACTTTCTACAAATTAATATTTCGGTGGTATTTAACTCCAGAAAAATTTGGCTAGATATTTCAAAAATATATAGTAAAATGCTGGAGGTGTGGAAATACAGATGGATCTTTCAAACATATATGGTGTGAGTGTCGACATATAGATATGTGGAAAGAGATATAAAATATAAGGCTGACTACTGGTTGATTAAGTGAAAGAGAACAAATTCTGGAAAGTAAAAAGATCTGCAATCCCTATTGATTCACATAGTTAAAAATTGAAAAACACCTATTGCCCCAACTTGGTCACAACTGGAACAACAGATTCAGTACCAAGCTCAAATGGAAAAAGATTTGTTGTTAAATAATGGTAAATCCCTAACAAGATATGAAGGAATATGGCAAAACTGGCATAATAGGAAACTTAAAACTGAAATGAATGTAGTTCAAATGGAGAATATTTCTGAACTCGGGACAACATTTAGAAACAATTTAGATGGGGGTCTTTGTTAATGATTGTATTTGTGTCTATTTTTCAGGTCAAAGTTAGAAAAAGTGTTTTTATCACATTTTATGATTTTTTTAGGTAAATTATAAGATATGTTGAACATAATGGTATTATATGAAAGCCCTTCTCAGGACAATAAAAACATAATTGGGGCGGAGCCAGCTGCGAGAGAGCGGACGTATCTTCATGGAGATCCTGAAATAGCGCCAAAATAAGTGAGTTAACTGGATGGCTACCCCAATAGCATGGGGAATAAAAACAAACGGAAGGAAAAACATTTGTATACTCACAGGCCAGATATTGGACTTTTCCTATTGAGGCCTACTAAAGCCAAATGCTGTAGCGCCTGCCTCCGTGGCGATTTCCGCCAGAAGTTACTCAAAAGATTCCTCGGGAGGCTCAACCTCCTCCCACTATACCAAAACGGCTCCTATTAACCCACTTCTGCACATGAAGGAAAGCCCGGCCACGAAAAGTGATCTCCAACTTCTCCTGAAAGATATCCAGACGACAATAAAGTCAGAACTGGCGGAGATGAAAACGGAGGTACTTATACTACAAACGAAGGGGACAGCCATGGAGATTGATATTACGGGGCTCACTTCTGCTCAGGCTGACAGTAATGGCCAAATGGCCCTCATAGCCCAACAACTACACCTAGTGCACAGACAGATGCTCTGTCTGGACCTACTGTCAAGCAGTACCAACATACGGATCAGAGGGGTGCCGGAGGTGGTAGGGCCTTCGGGGCTATCTGACCAAAGGGTTCCTACACTTATGCCAGAAATTGGACTGGTTGAGTGCGGAAAGCAATTAGAACCCCGCAGACTGCCACAAGAGTTGTGATAGTGTTCCACACTGGACAAATTGGCCTTATTGTCAGTATCCAGCAAGAATTCGACACTGTCCTATAATGGTGCCTCGGCAAATATATGAAGATTTGACCCCAGCAACGTTGAGTTGGAGAAGGGCAATGGCACCCTTAACCAAACATCTCAGATCGGTTGAAGTAAGTACCGCTGGGGCTTGGGAAACTAACCGTAGTAAAACATAGTAAGCAACTTTCAATAGATTCTATGGAAGAAGCTGCTACTTTCCTGAAAACGTTGGGTATTCCACAAATGCCAGATTTGGTGGACATGGGACATACATCTAGGACCGATTCTCTGTCTGCCTCACCGAGTCATGCCCGAGACCGAAGTATAGCCCTACCTAGTATTTGGAGGTCCTGGATGACTATTTCCTGCTAGAGTGGTTCTCCATATTTGATTTTTTTTTTTCCTTTTATTTTTATGCACGGTATGTCTCGCACGCTCCATCCCCTCCAGGGCAGCATCCCCCCCCCCCCCCCATTTCTTTTTTGGGGTGCCGGGGCTCTGCGCCGCATTTGGTGGCGAAATGGCCTGATTTTTGGCATGCTCCCACGAGCCTGCCGGCCGGCCCACTGAGCCAGCCCCTAATCCCCTTTTGACAACTCAGTACTTCGTCTTATCCCTCTCTTCGCTATACCCAGTCTTTCTTTTTCTCTAATAACCTGTCTTTGTTCTTTAGTTACTCTACATGTCTTATGATAAAGCGATGATTTTTAGGTGCTCAGTTAATAATGATTACCCTGTGTCTTGTTAACTGTTTTAGAAGGAGTAATATGTATTTCTTTGCCCATAACCGTTTACTGCATACAGTGGTATCACACATTTTTACCACCTTCATATTTTCCTACAGATAGATAATTTTATATAGGTCGTGATTATATTCAAGACTTTCTGGTCAGTTCGAATACTATAGCATCAGAGAACTATAAAATGGACGTTGATGCAAGTCCTTTTGTATGATAGACAATATACTGCTAATTTTATATTTTTTTCTTGATTATGTATGTGCTATCCGACTATATCTCCATTTTTCGTGCCCTTTTTCTTACAATTTGTCTCTGTTTTCTAGTCACACTATACATAGTATGATAGCGTTTTGATTCATAAGAGCACAGTTAACAAGGACAACCCTAAAACTTTTTGATATAGGTTTTAGAGATTGTCATTTGTACTTTTTCTTGGACCAAAATGTTTTTAGCATATATGGTTATCACACATATTACTTTTTACAGCTTAACGATTGCCTACAAATAATTTCATATCAATTATAGTTAAACTATTTCCCAGTCAGTACTACTGTTGCAGCATTATAGAATTACAAAATGGAATATAATGCGAGTTCCTTTGTATGTTAGTCAATATACTGAGGACACTATTGTTTTAGTGTTGATGTATGTGCTATTTGACCGTCTATATTTTCCATGTGAACTCAATAAAAAATGTACCGTATTTGCTCGATTATAAGACGACCCTGATTATAAGACGACCCCCCAAACTTTGGATATTCCATTAGGAAAAAAAACTAAAAGCCTGAATATAAGACTACCCTATAGGAAAAAAGTTCAACTTGTATATATTCACATGTAAATTGCTTTTTTAATAAAAAATTATATCAAAAAATGTATTTCTAGTTTGTATTTCTTTTTATGTGCCAATGCTGCCTTTCTCTTTCCCTTGCCCCCATTTTTCTCTGTCTCTCTGCCCCCCTCCCTCCCCCCCCTGTCTCTGTCTCCCTCCCTCCCCCCCCTGTCTCTGTCTCGGTCTCCCTCCCTCCCCCCCCTGTCTCTGTCTCGGTCTCCCTCCCTCCCCCCCCTGTCTCTGTCTCGGTCTCCCTCCCTCCCCCCCCCTGTCTCTGTCTGTCCCTCTCCCTCCCCCCCCCTGTCTCTGTCTCTGTCCCCCTCCCCCCCCTGTCTCTGACCCCCTCCCTCCCCTGTCTCTCTGCCCCCCTCCCTCCCCCCCCTGTCTCTCTGTCCCCCTCCCTCCCCCCCCCTGTCTCTCTGCCCCCCTCCCTCCCCCCCCTGTCTCTCTGCCCCCCTCCCTCCCCCCCCCTGTCTCTGTCTGTCCCTCTCCCTCCCCCCCCTGTCTCTGTCTCTGTCCCCCTCCCCCCCCTGTCTCTGTCTCTGTCCCCCTCCCCCCCCTGTCTCTGACCCCCTCCCTCCCCTGTCTCTCTGCCCCCCTCCCTCCCCCCCCTGTCTCTCTGTCCCCCTCCCTCCCCCCCCCTGTCTCTCTGCCCCCCTCCCTCCCCCCCCCTGTCTCTCTGCCCCCCTCCCTCCCCCCCCTGTCTCTCTGCCCCCCTCCCTCCCCCCCCCTGTCTCTCTGCCCCCCTCCCTCCCCCCCCTGTCTCTCTGCCCCCCTCCCTCCCCCCCCCCCGTCTCTCTGCCCCCCTCCCTCCCCCCCCCCCGTCTCTCTGCCCCCCTCCCTCCCCCCCCCCGTCTCTCTGCCCCCCTCCCTCCCCCCCCCCGTCTCTCTGCCCCCCTCCCTCCCCCCCCCCCGTCTCTCTGCCCCCCTCCCTCCCCCCCCCCCGTCTCTCTGCCCCCCTCCCTCCCCCCCCCCGTCTCTCTGCCCCCCTCCCTCCCCCCCCCCTGTCTCTCTGCCCCCCTCCCTCCCCCCCCCTGTCTCTCTGCCCCCCTCCCTCCCCCCCCCCTGTCTCTCTGCCCCCCTCCCTCCCCCCCCTGTCTCTCTGCCCCCCTCCCTCCCCCCCCCCTGTCTCTCTGCCCCCCTCCCTCCCCCCCCCCTGTCTCTCTGCCCCCCTCCCTCCCCCCCCCCTGTCTCTCTGCCCCCCTCCCTCCCCCCCCCTGTCTCTCTGCCCCCTCCCTCCCCCCCCCCCGTCTCTCTGCCCCCCTCCCTCCCCCCCCCCCGTCTCTCTGCCCCCCTCCCTCCCCCCCCCCCGTCTCTCTGCCCCCCTCCCTCCCCCCCCCCGTCTCTCTGCCCCCCTCCCTCCCCCCCCCCTGTCTCTCTGCCCCCCTCCCTCCCCCCCCCTGTCTCTCTGCCCCCCTCCCTCCCCCCCCCCTGTCTCTCTGCCCCCCTCCCTCCCCCCCCTGTCTCTCTGCCCCCCTCCCTCCCCCCCCCTGTCTCTCTGCCCCCCTCCCTCCCCCCCCCCTGTCTCTCTGCCCCCTCCCTCCCCCCCCCCCTGTCTCTCTGCCCCCTCCCTCCCCCCCCCCCTGTCTCTCTGCCCCCCTCCCTCCCCCGGACAGCTGTCCGTCATAATAGTCTGCCGTGTCGGGCAGCATGGAGGATGTCTGCACGTATCGTGCAGACATCCCCCGGCTGCCCGATTTACCCTGGTGGCTAGTGGGGCAGCAGAGGATGTCTGCGCGATGAGCGCAGACCTCCCCTGCTGCCGCCCGGCACGCTCGCCGGGACTTCTGTGACGAAAGCGGAAGTACCCGGCTTCTTCACAGAAGCCCCGGCGGTCGTGCCGGGCAGAAGCAGGGGAGTCTGCGCTCGTCTGCCGCAAGGAAATAAAAACAAGAAATGCATTTGTATAATATCAATTTTTTATTAAATATTAAAAAAGCAATTTACATATATACAAGTTAAACTTTTTTTTTTCCTATAGGGTAGTCTTATATTCAGGCTTTTAGTTTTTTTCCTAAAGGAATATACAAAGTTTGGGGGGTCGTCTTATAAATCAGGGTCATCTTATAATCAAGCAAATACGGTACCTCATAAAATGTTAAAACAGCCCATGTCACCAAACGTCGGACAAGCCAAAAAAGTCACTAAGGAGTTAAAGAGTGTCCATTTGTAATCAGTGTGTTGGTATTTGAAACTCTATATCTTTAAATTCACACAATAAAAATCATACCATATTGTAATATATGATAGAAGGGTGTGTGTAGGACACATCTGAATTGACATTATATTGGCCCAATGGGAGATTTTAAAAGAACATTATTTCGAATGATTAAATAGTGTCCATTTGTAATTAGTGTGTTGGTATTTGGAGCTGTATATCTGACTGTAAAATCATACCATATATCATAGAGTGGTGTGTGTATTACACATATGAATTGATATCATATTGGTACAATAGGAAAAGAAAAGAAAAATAGAATTATTAAATAGTGTCATCAGTGGGCTGGAATTTGGAGCTCCATATCTTTACATTTCCACAATAAAAATCATACTATATATTTTAAGATCTTGTAGAGACACATCTGCATCAACAACATATTGGTCCAATTGGAGCTTTTATTTTTAAATTTAGCATTAGTAAAAAGTGTCTGGAGCTCAATGTTTACATTTCCACAGTAAATCATACCACGTATGACACGTCTGCATTGTCAATATTTTTATTTGGAGGTGTTTATTTGGGATGTTTTTAACCTATGTAGATATATTTGCAAATGTCAATTGCTGGTAATGGCCTTATATTTGAATCTCTATACCATTAAATTTTGATAGTAAAACCATACAATGTAGGTTTGACACCTGTGGCAAGTCAAATCATTATTTAATTTATTGTTATGTGTAGATTTTCTGTGTTGCTTATGGGGAAAAAACCTGTCTGATAGCATGACCACTGTTTTGAAACCGTCTGGACTCCAGTCTCACAGGATAACTTGTACAAAATGTTACTAACAGCAGCACCAGATTTTACTCTCCCAGTATTTGTGGAGAAGTGGGAAATGGCTCTCCAACACACATTAAACGAACAAGAGTAGAACAAACTCCTCCAAAGTGTTCATGGAGTAAAAACTTGCAGGACATGTACAAACTGTTAAATAATTGGTTTGGTACACCAGTCTTACTATTTTCTATTTTCTCAGATGTGCATTGGAGGTGTGGAGTTACACCAGGATCTATTCTTCACATTTGGTAGGCATTTTACCTAACTAAAAGCCATAGTGCCAAAATGTTGTGGCATACCCACCCATCTATTAGTACTATCAGTATCTGATTACACAAGATAGAACTGGCTGGTATGACTGGTCGTGGTCGCTATCGCTTGACACATTAATGTCACTGCCACATACACAACTCATGAAACAACAGACTTACTGTACTCTTCTCAAATACTCCTGCGGCGTCCGAGGAGGAACTGCGGGGTCATAATCCTCGGCCAGATCACAGTCACCCACAGGCAGGAGCCGTGGCATCAAATCCTCTGGGCCAGAATCCATGCTTGGTCGACTGTGTCGTCACGAGTTATGAACCGCACGGAACTATAAATGGAACGCATGATACAACAGCTCTCTGCATTGGCTACCCAACTACAGCGTAAAGTCACGTGTCATTTTCTGGCGTCCTAGAGTGCTCAGATTTGTCAATATTGTTTCAGGTCTGTAAATGATTAAACGTTGTGGTTTTATTCAAATTGAATAAACCACTATATTTTATAAACACAAATAAGGGTATTGCACCTATTATTGCTAATTGATAAGGTTGAACGTAAAGTGACAACAACATAAAATAAAGGATTGGTTTTTGGTCCTTAATGGTTGAAAACCGGAAAGGTTCTATCAGAAAAGTACCACCTGCACCTCTACCACAGTTTACCTATGCAACACATCCTTCAGAAATCTGACGGTGCATAAGCATAGTCGCCAACATTTGAAAAACAAATTCCAGGGACACTTTGCAGCTTATCATGCAATTGATCACACCTCCTTTCAAAAGCTCCGCCCATTCAATATAATTAGCATAATGTAACACCACCTACTTGTCACAGACTATATAGATTAGGTTATATCACCAGGTTCCCACCAACATTACCATGCATCCTTGGTATACAACAGATATATTCACAGCACAACATCTACGCAGGTGCATTTTATCACTTTTATATGAAATATAGTAAGACCTGGTGCAGATGTGCTTCAGTCAGAGAGCACTTTGCACCCACACGTTTTGGCCTGCCACAGTGTCAATTTGTCCCCCAGAACATACCACAGTGTAACTTTGCCCCTGTAGAACATGCCACAGTGACACTTTGCCTCATCGTACATGTTATTTTGCACCACAGAACATGCCACAGCATCACCATGGCCAGAGTCAATTTTCCCATTAATATACCACTATTAGCCTGACAATTAATATGCCACTATTAGCCTGGCCTTTAATATGCCACAGCCTGATTGCCCAGTAATATGCCACAGCCAGATCCCCCAGTAATATGCCACAATTTAATTGCCCAGTAATATGCCAGTTAAATTGCCCAGTAATATGCCACTGTCTGATCCCCCAGTAATATGCCACAGTTTAATTGCCCAGTAATATGCCCAGCCTGATCCCCCAGTAATATGCCACAGTTTAATTGCCCAGTAATATGCCACAGTTTAATTGCCCAGTACTGTTCCACAGTTTAATTGCCCAGTAATATGCCCAGCCTGATCCCCCAGTAATATGCCACAGTTTAATTGCCCAGTACTATGCCACAGTTTAATTGGCCAATACTGTTCCACAGTTTAATTGACCAGTAATATGCCCAGCCCGATCCCCCAGTAATATTCCACAGTTTAATTGCCCAGTAATATGCACAGTTTAATTGCCCAGTAATATGCCCAGCCTAATTGCCCAGTGATATGCCACAGTTGAATTTCCCAGTAATATGCCACAGTTGAATTGCCCAGTAATATGCCACAGTCTGACCCCCCAGTAATATGCCACAGTTTAATTGCCCAGTAATATGCCACAGTTTAATTGCCCAGTAAAATACCCAGCCTGATGCCCCAGTAATATGCCACGATCACGGTAAAACTGCGCAAATGAGATTTTCCCGGGACAATCTTGGTTTTCACTATGCATAAGGAGTGCATTGGTCTGTCGCAGATTCATGCTGTAGGGGGCGTGACCGGATGCAGAAGTGAGAGACGCCAGCTGAGTGTCCGCTGCTCAAAAGACCTCATCACCATGGAAAATGGGATAGAGGACACTGAAGGAAACACCGGATAGCCAAGACTATACCGCTATCGAGCTTTTCGCGATCAACAAAGACTACAAAACGCTGTGTATGGCGGCTGGCGAAGTGCAGAGATAGACGGGTACCCTGTAAATATAAGTATGCGATAATTGCATGGTTCCAACCCGTGCCCGAGAACAGCAAGCAAATGGGAATTGCAAAGAGGCAGAGGTAAGATGACATAATCTTCTGGACACTGGAGGATTTGGATACCCCAGTTAGTACACGCTGAGAATTTACTCACTCTCATTATTAAGAAACACTGAGAAAAGAGAAATAGACTGGCAACACCCCCTTAAAGCTATGAGCCCAAGATCATTCCTGGTCCCCCTTCCAAACTCACCCTCTGAAGTGACGGATAACTTTTTAGAAGAAACGGAGATAATGACGGACAGGGAAAGCAATGTTATGAGGTTCGTTGATACGTATGTTTTACTAATTGGATCACCATCATATATTTGGCTCATGGCGTTGGTTGAATGGGACTCCATTTATTTTTGAGAGACCACACAGCAACGTCTGCTGCAGCTTTGGGGCGCACCCCAATATTACAGCATAGTGTCCCTGTATATTAGGACATGACCCCACTTGGTGCAGTGGCGGCTCTAGACTTTGTGAGGCCTTAGGCGAAAGTCGAACATGAGGCCCTCACGAACACACATTATTAAATAAAATATATGCAAGTGATAATAAAAATGAACTGTAGAAATAGCATATTTCAAGATCAGACTCAAATCCCAGCTTCTAGAAATGAACAGCTCCTAGAATTTTATTTGTCTCATAATTATTCTACAAACATCTATAAACATTTGGTATAGATAAAATTGTGTGCGGCTGACTAACTCACATTGTTATTGCTGTGTCCTAAATGTGAACACTAACACATATCACACAGTCATTCATAGACACACTCAGTGAGCACACACTGACTCACAGACACACTCAGTCAGCACACAATCACACTCAGCCAGCACATACTCACAGATACACTCAGCCAGCACACACTGACTCACAGACACACTCAGAAAGCACACAATCACACACTAAGAGAAACACTCAGCCAGAAGGAAAGGTGCTCAATGTTGAAAGTGGTCTCACAGACCACGTTGTGCTAGAAGATTGGCACTTTGTTCTTCCTCACAGCACCGGATGCACTGTGATTTAGCCATTCAAAATGCCAGAATTTTGCCACTCAATATGCCAGGATTTAGCCATTTAATATGCCAGGATTTAGCCCCTTAATATGTCAGGATTTACCCCCTCAATATGCCAGGATTTAGTCCCTCAATATGCCAGGATTAAGCCATTCAATATGCCAGGATTTTGCCCCTCAATATGCCAGGATTGTGCCACTCAATCTGCCAGGATTTTGCCCCTCAATATGCCAGGATTTTTCCACTCTATGCCAGGATTGTGCCCCACAATTTGCCAGGATTTTGCCACTCTATGCCAGGATCTTGCCCCTCAATTTGCCAGGATGTGTCCACTCTATGCCAGGATTTTGCCCCTCAATATGCAAGAATTTTGCCCCTCAGTATGCCAGGATTTTGCCACTCTGTGCCAGGATTTTGCCCCTCATTATGCCACAATTTTGCCCCTCATTATGCCACAATTTTGCCCCTCACAATGCCAGAATTTTGCCTCTCAATATGCCAGGATTTTGCCACTGTATGCCAGGATATTGCCCCTCACAATGCCAGGATTTAGCCTCTCACTATGCCAGGATTTTGCCACTGTATGCCAGTATATTGCCCCTCATAATGCCACTATTTTGCCCCTCACAATGCCAGGATTTAGCCTCTCACTATGCCAGGATTTTGCCACTCTGTGCCAGGATTTTGCCCCTCATTATGCCAGAATTTTTCCCCTCACAATGCCAGAATTTTGCCTCTCAATATGCCAGGATTTTGCCACTGTATGCCAGGATATTGGCTCTCACTATGCCAGGATTTTGCCCCTCACCTCATTATGCCAGGATTTTGCCCCACACTGTGCCAATATTTAGCCCCTCATTATGCCAGTCTTTGCTCGTTTGTGCCACCCTCCTCCCCTCCCTATTACTTACCTCCATGCTGCTCTCCATTGTTTCCTCCGTGCATCTTCTCTCCTGCACGGAGGAAGGAAGTTCTGGTCGCGTTTTTTATTTATTTTTTTTAAACTTTATTGAAGCTGCGCGGGTTCAATAAAGTTTAAAAAAAAAAAAAAACGCGATCGGAACTTCCTTCCTCCGTTCAGGAGAGAAGATGCACGGAGGAAACGTCCCAGGTTAGTTAACAGGGAGCTTAACGGCAGCGTTAAGCTCCCTGTTACATCAAAGGTAATAAGGTGAGTTAGGCAGCCGCGAGGCCCCCGTGAGTGCGAGGCCTTAGGCGGCTGCCTAACTCGCCTAATTAGAGAGCCGCCTCTGACTGGGTGTATCCCAGAGGTGTCTAAGTTACCTAGACACTCTAGCTGAATCTATTTCGACAGAGCGTGCTCATAAGCCCTCTTGTGCCGAATTGTTAGACCCTTTTGGTGTCATTTGTAAATAGACTTCCCTTGTATATTCTACCCTCCAACCCCCCGCACTTCCCCTTTCATTTACTGACCGGACAGTAGTCGTGAGTTCTCTCACTCTATATACTCGTAGTCTAACCTTGATATCTCTATTTAAAATGCCAGATTAAACCATTTAATATGCTAGGATTTTGTCACTCAATATGCCAGATTTAGCAATTTAATATACCAGATTTAGCAATTTAATTTAATATGCTAGGATTTAGCCATTTAATATGCTAGGATTTAGCCATTTAATATGCTAGGATTTTGTCACTCAATATGCCAGATTTAGCAATTTAATATGCCAGATTTAGCAATTTAATATGCCAGATTTAGCAATTTAATATGCCAGATTTAGCCATTTAATATGCTAGGATTTAGCCATTTAATATGCTAGGATTTAACCCCTCAATATGCCAGAATTAAAATGCCAGATTTAGCCATTTAATATGCCAGATTTAGCCATTTAATATGCCAGGATTTAACCCCATCAATATGCCAGAATTAGCCATTTAATATGACAGATTTAGCTATTTAATATGCCAAATTTAGCCAATGAATATGCTAGGATTTAACCACTCAATATTCCAGATTTAGCCATTTAATATGCCAGATTTAGCCATTTAAAATGCCAGATTCAGCCAATTAATATGCTAGGATTTAACCCCTCAATATGCCAGATTTAGCCACTCAATATGCCAGATTTAGCCAATTAATATGCTAGGATTTTACCCCTCAATATGCCAGTTTTAGCCACTCAATATGCCAGATTTAGCCACTCAATATGCCAGATTTAGTCATTTAATATGCCTGGATTTTGCTCGTTTTACACCCCCCCCCCCCCCTCTTCCCAGTACTTACCTCCTGGATGATCCGTGCAGACGATGCTGGTGTCCTCCGTGGTCTTCCCTCCAGCACGGAGGAGGGAAGCTCAGCCACCGGGTATGACGTAACGTCATATCCGGTGTGAAGGAGGTTTTTTTTTTTACTTACCTTTTCTGATGCGGCTGCCGGCTGCTGTATGGGCAGCGGCGGGAAGGGGGCGTTTCAGCGATTCGGCCGGTGAGCAGCCGAAATAGCGTCTATTGAGGTGGCAGTATGCCTCCTTTGCAAAAATGCCGCCTGGGGCAGTTGCCCCACTCTGCCCCATTGTAGGGCCGGCCCTGTCTGCTTCAAATACAAAGATACAGAAGGCTTAAAAAAACAATATTAAAGTTAAGAAACCACATTTATTTATACTACAAAAAGAAAGAATATGCTGAGGATACAGAACAAGCACACTATTTGCAATATTTATGTATGAGAGCTATTCGGGTATTGTACCTCCATAGTGCTATCCTTTCTCTTCGGGGCAAACTGAATCACAGAGGTCCTTTGTGGTACAGAGCAGTGTTAATTTCTTCAGGAGAGTTCAGTGACTTGACATCACTTTGCTGCCTTGGCGCTGTAAGTTCTTTACTCCTTCTGTATGGCTTAATGTGGTTAATGTTGATCTTGTTCTTCAGGGTAACCAGGGACGGATCCAGAGTCTGATCTCAGTCTGACTTTTCCTCTCTCCCATTTCCGTCTGTCTTTTACTCTCTCTCATGTCCTTCTGTCACGCTCCTCTCACTCCCAAATATTATGCCAGTATTATTTGCCATTTAATATGCCCCTGCCAATTTTCCCAACAATATGCCAGTATTATTTGCCATTTAATATGCCCCAGCCAATTTGCCCAATAATATGCCAGTATTATTTGCCATTTAATATGCCCCAGCCAATTTGCCCAATAATATGCAAGTATTATTTGCCATTAATAAGCCCCTGCCAATTTGACAAATAATATGCCAGTATTATTTGCCATTTAATATGCTCCTGCCAATTTTCCCAATAATATGCCAGTATTATTTGCCGTTTAATATGCACCTGCCAATTTGCCCAATACTATGTCAGTATTTGCCATTTAATATGCCCCTGCCCATTTGCCCAATATTATGCCAGTAATATTTGCCAATTAATATGCCCCTGCCCATTTGCCCAATATTATGCCAATAATATTTGCCATTTAAAATGACCCTGCCAATTTGCCCAGTAATATGCCAGTATTATTTGCCGTTTAATATGCACCTGCCAATTTGTCCAATATTATGCCAGTATTATTTTGCCGTTAATATGCCCCAGCCAATTTGCCCAATACTATGTCAGTATTTGCCATTTAATATGCCCCTGCCCATTTGCCCAATATTATGCCAGTAATATTCGCCATTTAATATGCCCCTGCCAATTTGCACAATATTATGCCAGTATTTGCCATTTAATATGCCCCTGCCCATTTGCCCAATATTATGCCAGTATTATTTGCCATTTAATATGCCCCTGCTTATTTGCCCAATAATATGCCAGTATTATTTGCCATTTAAAATGCACGTGCCAATTTTACTTATAATATGCCAGTATTATTTGCCATTAATATGCACCTGCCAATTTTACCAACAATATGGCAGTTTTATTTGCAATTAATATTCACCAGCCAATTTGCCAAATAATATGCCAGTATTTGCCATCAATATGCCCCTATGCCCCAGCACTTACCTTTTTCCCTGATGGCAGGCAGCATGGGGTCTTCCTTGCTTGTTCAGCTCTCCCGGCTCCCCGGAAATCTCTCAGATCTCCCCTCACCATCGTCTCTGCCGGCATGCACATTTTTTTTGTTTAAAAGGGCCGGCTTTTTCTTTCTTTTTTTGCGTTTTGTGCTGCCCCTACAGACATACAAGGCAAGTGCCGCCCTAGGCACTTGCCTTTTTGCTTTGTGCTAAATACAGCACTGCCTGTACCCCCTTTGAAGAAACATCAACTTTAGTTCACAGGCTTGTTCTTCATAATCTAAGGGAGTCGAACAATTCCGCCTAAGATGGATACATTTTCCTACCGGGATGTCTTGAATGACACGTCTCGGGTGACAACTTTTTCTGTAAATTATTACCTGCCAACTTTTTCTGTAGGTTTTAGTACACAAGCTAATTTTTTCGGCAGTAAGTAAAAGATCTAAAAAAGCAATTGTAGTTGCTTGTTTCTCGGAAGTAAATTGTTAGGTTAAGATCGTTGGTATTAACGTATGACAAAAAGTCTGCACTCTTGGCTTCCCCTCCAGACCACACCAGGAACAGGTCATCAGTGTAACGACCGTAATAGACTACATCATTCCTAAAGGGGCTATCTTCCCTGTAGATGTTCTTTTCTTTCCAATAGGTCATATAGAGGTTAGCGTATGAGGGCGCAAAACGCGCCACCATCGCTCTTCCCTGATTCTGGAGATACAGATCACCATTAAACAAAATAGTTTTGAGTCAAGAGGAACTGTATTGATTCCAATAAAAAATTAACTGTGCATCACTCTGATGATGTGAGGAAGTTGCTTGTGGGAGGAGTGAAGGGGAGTCCATGCGTCTCATGGAGGAACAAGCAGGGGAAAAAAACGCTACCGATCCGATCCACAGTGGCGCACTGTCCCGTCTAAATTGAGTTACAGCAATACCTACCTACCTGTGTGGCCGAGGGAATGCCGAAAACTCAGCGCTGAAATCGCGTAAAGGCCTGTGAGAAAAAGCCAACTCACTTTGAAGCAACGGGGACCTGCGGGAGAAGATATCATGGCAACCACTGAGATACCGGAGAGCAAAAGTGGCCAGAGGTACAGTCAAGAGAAAGAGAGACAACATAGAAGCTGGTGTGAGAAGCTAACTGATCTAAAGGGCAGAGTTAAGTACATATGTTTCAGTTTTTCTTATTGCACAAAACACTTTATCTGCCGTGAAGAGTAAAGTAAATATTCTGGGAAAATCTAACCTACTAAACCTGTATACGGTTGCCTCCTGACTGTGCTCTAACTAAACTGCTGGATTAGTGTAATCCTGTCCACCTCTGATGTAAAAAAATCAAAAAACAAACAGGTGATAGATACACACTATGTATATTGCCTATTAAGAATAATATCTAAATGCCTGTGGCTGCTTAAATGTATAACTTGAGCAAGTGAAGTTCAGAAAAATTGTCCAGACTGCACAAAACACTTCTCTCTGCCATGAAAAGTAAAGTAACAGAAAAAGAAAAACTAGGAAACATATTGTGCAAACATGACCTACTGCTGGCTGGATCATTAACACATCAATGTACAACTACTGTAAATACTGTATGTCTGCTGTGAAGTGTACTGGATATTAATACATAGTGATACTGCATGACGAGTATAAAGTGGGAATAACCGCTCAGGGAAAAGGGGAAAAAAAAAGAAAAAACACATTGTGTAAATCTAAGCTGCAGGCTGATTATCGAATGGATACAGACTAATTCAACACACCTGACCAGAGAGCATGTCTACCCATTGTGAATTACAAGTGTATTGAGGATATCCTAAGCTAAAGCTAAGGCGGATGCCATTAAAACACTGGCTAAATAAAAAGTATAAACTTTGTGCAAACCTAAATTACAGGCAGATTAAAGGTCTTTCCGCACACATGAAGGGGTTAATTTGAAAACTGATCCCCTGGGAGTGAGTTACATATGCACTGTGGACACTATCTGCAAACTTTAACATGGACTTTATAAAAATCGTGCTCAATGAAAAAATAAAAATAATAATAATAGAAACAAAATCACAATAGCAATAATCCCTAGATCCGGACTCCGGTAGATAAACAGTATCAATTACCAGATATGGCAACAAGGAGAAATAATGATGGCAAAGAGATAAAGAAAACTAGAGAAAATAGGGAAGCAAAAGATGTAAAGCAAAATAAATCTCTAACGGAATTTTTCTCAACGCCACAACGGGAAAAAAAAAAGCAATAAGAGATAGTCATTGTCATAGGAGTTGGGGGAAAAAAGAGGGAAAAAAGAAATCAGGAGAAGTTATCCCCCAACAATCTATGGAAGAGGGAGAAGAGAACCTCCTAGTAGAACCTGGAGGAAGAAAGGCCTTATCTAGTAGCCTGCAAACCAGATCTGTGCTGTGGGGACTCAATGAAAGTGAAAACTGAGTGGATCAACCAAGGTATAAGCCAGGCTGCTAGGTGAAGAGGAAGAAAAAGATCTCTGGCACACAGTACGATGTAACCGGATAACTCAATAAAATGTGATAAAAAAATGTATGGTAATATACACTATACACGAAGGTGCAAAACCAGGTAATCACCAAATATAAAAAGAAATATAAAATGTGTATGAACAATAGGGTAAAGTGCAATACACACTGTGCAAATAATGCAATAAAGTGCAATATATCACAAGTAAAAATCACTCTGTGCCAAAAAAATGAAAACAAGAGAAAGTGCAATAATGAAGTGTAAAAGATGCAATATAAAATACACACACCTGAAGGTCCAAGTGATCTTAAGTAACACAATCCAACATGTTTATATACCATACATAGTGCATTAATAAATGATTAACAAAGTGACAGAATCAATAAAAAGAAAAAATATCACCAATTGATACTGTCCACTTGGTATCCACGTTATGCTGTAAACAGAAAATAACACATCTAGTGCAATACAGTATGAAAAATAAATAAATCAGTGAATGAAAAAGATATGAGCTAATATTATTCAACTCACAAACGGAGCTCCTCTATTAGTAGGAGCAACTGTGAAGGCGTCTGTAATTAAAGTGGTGGTCACCGGGATTATTTCAATTGTTGTCCCCGTCTATGCCTCCAAATAAATGACATCCACGAAGAAGAAATATATAAAGTAGCTGTATTTGCATAAAATAACTTGATCAGACAAACTGGGGAACGGAGGTGCAGTCCTGTGCACTTGAACTGGTGTCCTGAGTCCCGCTAGAGATGTTCGTTGATCAGCTGTGTGAGAAAATCTCCTTCGGGAGAAAGCAGCAGCCCTGATACAGATGCCTTCAAGGTTCAAAACTTTCACCAACGCTTTTCGTCTTTTGAGACTTTTTCAAAGGTATCATGTCAGTCCTTACCAGAGTCTTTTTATACGTTTGATAATCACTCAATTAGCCTACATCTGTTCATGATTGCTCAAATAGGAAAAACGGGAGTAGATATCCCAGGTATCTATATCCCAAACTATAAATATTTCTATACATTTAATACAGCACAATAATCAATTTATTAGAAAAAAAATACATAAAAACAACATATAAAATAAGCAAAAATAAACAAATGATTTACATTAAATATATCACAGATACTGATACTATTTAAATTTATATAATTTAGTAATAAAAGCCACAAATATTTATTAGATATCTGTGTAAAAATGGAAAAAGGGAAAGAGAAACTAAGCCACTAAATTACAAAAACGCCTTGAGTCCACATTAATTCCACAAGGTGCTAGTGTTTTAAGATTATGAATCCAAAATGCTTCTCTTTGTTGTAATTTTTTTAACTCCATCACCTCTTCTCCAGGTATTTTTAATGGTCTCAATCCCTATAAATTTAATATTTTCTTGTGAGCCCTTATTGCAAATTTTACAATGTCTGGGAAGGTTGTATTTCTTACAGCCTTTCCCTATCAAGCCTAGGTGTTCCAAAATTCGTACTTTAAGGGGTCTTTTTGTTTGACCAATATATTGTAATCCGCATCCACACTCTATCAAATACACTACATGTGTGGTATTACAATTAATACAAATTTTTATCTTATGGGTTTTACCTGTGGATTTTGAACTGAATTCAGTGGTTTTCCTTTTTTGTGAAGTGCATGCTTTATAATTACCACATTTGAAAAAACCCTGACTTTTATTTCTGAGCCAGCTAGTACCATCAATCTTAGGGATGTCACGGATGATACTGGGGGCTAATTCTGATTTTAAATTAGGTGCTTTCATAAAGATGACCCTTGGTCCATCTGGAAGAATGGGACCTAAAACTTGTGAAGAGGAAGCACAGACGTCGAGGAAGAAAATAGAAGTCGGGCAGTGAAAGCGGGACCTGGAGCACCAAGAAAACCACCTGGAAGGAGTAGGAGAAGGGATAACAAAAGCGCGTCAGCTGCCCCAAAGCAGATGCCAGAGATTAAAATGCCTCAGATAAGTTCTCCTCCCTTTTTTTTCCCTTTATGTGGTGAATATCTGGGTGCGGAGACAGAGTGTAAATTCAACAAAATATTGTCTGTTGTACTAGATGGTAAATCAGATATTAAGAAAACGGGAAAGTGACTATAAGATATAAATCCCGTCTTTACACACTGTATGCCTGATAAACAGGCTATCTGAATTTGAAGATTACCAATCACCGATCTATCTTGATAGATACCGGAGCCATTTGTATGTACATAGTAACCAGGCAGCACTGTGTAATCCTTCTGTTGGGGAAAATATTTTAAGAAGCAAATTACACTGTTCAAGGCTGCACGCAATCTAGGACTTGTGATGAGCTGACAGACCTCCAAACTCTACACACCAAGTCTCTATTGGATTTCATTTAAAAAATGGAGAACAGTATTCTAATTCTACTACCCTCTCCTGTGAAATTAAGACAAAGTCACTGTATAGAAACGGAAAAAGGGAAAATTATCCCTAAAAAAAAAAACACCGAAATTTATGCCCTCCTGCATTTACTATGCAGAAGGAAAATAAAATATAAACTGTAAATATTTTAAAAGAAAGCAGAAGGGAGAAGAGAAGAGAGGAGCGGGAAGGAAAAAGGAAAAAGGATTCAAAGATCTCATTCGATCATTGGATGTAGGGTGCAGAAATAAGTAGTAATACACAAATAGAACTCCCTCTAAAATATAAAATCATATGAAAGGGAATAGTTAAGACAAAGGGGGGACTCTTGTACAACTTCTGTGTTGCATATGAAGCAACATATCGGGAGAATCTGATAAAATAGCAGACCTACATAAAGGAACAAGCCCTTCGATTAAAAAATTGGATAGTAAAAGAAAAACTCAAGATGGCAGGGAAGAGACCAACAGAGAAACTTTCAAAAAGGGAAAGAAAAGATGAGAAAAAAGACCCAAAGAGGCTTTCATTTTTCTCTCCCTAAGCTTCTAAACCAGAATTCAAACGACAAGAACCGGAATCTCCAATGGAGAGACCAGACCCAAATGATGGGGAGGAAACACAGACAAGCCCACAATTAGGAAACATTAAACAAATTATTCAAGACCAATTGATGGAAGCATTAAATATACAATTTGATAGAATTAAATCTGAAATACATCTTCAGACACAAGAGCTTAAAACTAACCTAGCTGCTATGGCAAATAGAGTCAGAACAAATGAGGAAAAAATTAAAAATTTAGAATTTAAAGATGCCACCCAAGAAGAAAATATCAAGAGTAACAAATCTAAGATTGATTTATTGGAACAAAAATTTGCAGATCTGGAAGATCGATCCTGAAGGAACGACCTGAGGATAAGAGGGATCCCAGAATCAATCACAAATGAAAATCTGGGGAATTTCATAACAGACCTATGCCAAGAACTTGGCGTGCGATTCGAAGGAGATACACAAATCTGGAAAAGATGCCACAGGACAATGAAACCTCCAAATTTAGCATCAGAGATCCCAAGAGATGTGCTTATTTGTTGCTATTCATATAGAATTAAAGAAGAGATTATGAAAGCAAAGAGGGACAAAATCCTTAAAGGATCTTATGAAAATATTAGGATATTCCCTGATATTTCATACTATACAAGAACAAAAAGACAACAATTTGCTTACTCGACGGCGGTCCTAAGAAAAAACGAAAACGAAACCAGTGGGCATGGCCAGCCAAAGTTATCCTCACATTCGATTATAAGACCTTGAGCTTTGAAACACCAGAGAAACTCACTAGATGGATTAAAGAAACAAATCTCAATTAGGCATCACGAAAGAGAATACTGAAGAGGAGACGGGAGTTTTTTTGTTTTGTTTTTTTCTCCTCTTCTCTTCTCTCCCCTTCCTCTGCCCCGCGGCCCTATTAAGTTGGCCTTAAATCCTGGGAAGACAGATATATGAATTATCAACTAAAGGGGATTCCCCAAAGAAAAGGGGCAAGGACTGAAACTGACTCTTCCTATACCTCTCTCCCCCACAGCATAGTTGACAGTTGTCAACAACTTAAGGCTTTTTCCACCGAACTGAAGTAAAATATTGCAGCAGACTGGAAGGGGAGGGTGATAGAATTGAGTAGAGGGGAGGAAGATAATTATTATTTTAGTGATCTCTGCAACAAAGTATATAAAGAATCATTTGACCCAGGGAAGGGTTTTGGAAAGAATTTGGGTTCAGGAGGGGAGAGGAGGGAGAGGGGGGGAATGTAGGGAGTAGTGGACAGATTGTTTATGCACAAATAGTTTTTTTTTTTTGTTCTTTCTCCTTCTCTTGTCCTCTTTCTCCACCCCGATTAAGTACGCTGAATTAGGGAGGAGAGAGGGAGGAGAGGGAGAAGGGAGGAGAGATGGATAATTTAAAGAAATAAGTCCTGTAGAAGGAATTAGGTAATAAGTTTGGGGAGGTTCATGGAATGTAGGGGGAGTGGGGGAAGAGAAAATATTAAACCAACAAGACTGGGCATATAATGTAAAGGTAAAAGGCACACGACTCATGGGAAGGAGGAATACTCGGGTGGGAGGGGGATCCTTAAAATGCTCAAATAAGAGTACTGGGGAAGTGGGGGAAAGGGAAAGGACAAGGGAAGAAAATACACACTTTGGTTTGAGTAAATAATAGGTAATAGAACCTCAACTTCACAAGGTTGTCAAAGATTTGAAGCTTGCACCATAGTAATGATAAAGGAAGGTTGGAGGAGACTAGGAGAGAAGGACCAATCACTAAAAATCACTAAGATATTGTAAATAAGATGTGGGATAGAAACACGTATGGTTGATAATCAAAAGGCATTAAGATGCTTAGATTTGCCACTATAAATACCCGAGGACTGAATTCAGTCCAGAAAAGATCAATCCTATTTAACCAATTGTATCAAGGAAAGATTAGTGTCTGCTTCCTCCAGGAAACCAACTGGAGGAGGACAGACAATGTTGTAATAAAAAACCACCGGTTCCCCTTCTCCATAGTGGCCTCGATGATGAACAAGAAAAAAAGAGGTGTAGCAATTCTTTTCTCAAAAGAGCTGGAGATAAAAATAAAACATGAAGAGTTAGACCCGGATGGGAGATACATTACCGCAGTAATTGAAATCAATGGCAAAATCTATACATTGATAAATATTTATGCACCAAATAGTAACCTGGGTGGCTTTTTATTAAGGCTCCTAAAAAAAATTATGAAGGTTAGACAGGGGCTCATGATTTGGATGGGTGAATTCAATTGTTTATTGTACCCTGCCCTCGATAAAAAGTCCACATGGAAAAATGGAATTAACAAGAATACAATATACCAAGCCCAGAAACTAAGTGCATTAACCCCTTAACGACAGGTGACGTGCCAGGCACGTCACGGCAAATCGAGGACTTGCCGACAGGTGACGTGCCTGGCACGTCATGCACTAAATGGAGTAAAGAAAGCGACCAGCGGTCGCTTTCTTTACTCTAACGGTGTTGCTACAATGCCTCTAGGTAGAGGCATTGTGCAACACCCCCCAAATGTGCAGGGGCGCGCTACGATCACTCCACGGAGTGATCGTAGCAGCCATTTAAAAATGGCTGCGCCCGCTGCACACATGTGCTTAGAAAGCGAACGATCGTTCGCTTTCTAAGCATCTCCGGTGTTGTTAAAGTGCCTCGCTAGCGAGGCACTTAACAACACCTTCAGCTGCCCCAGAGCCGATGGTGGTCGCTCTCCTGAGCGACCCCATCGGCTCAGTAGAAGGGAACGCTGCCTATACAGGCAGCGCTTCCCTTCTAATGGCAAGAGCATCGGAAGTGAAAGTATTTCACTTCCGATCCTCTAGGGGGAGCCAATCGATGCCGGCACAACAGATCTATGTGATCTGTGTGCAGGCATGTATGGTAAGTGCTCTGATGAGCACTTACCATACTGTCAAAGGCAATATTAGTAAATATTGCCTTTGACAAGTATTGATCTGCCTCCCTCACCTTACTAGTTATAGTAAGGGAGAGAGACAGATCAGATAAAGTAAAAAAATAAAATAAAATAATAAAAAAAATATTTAATAAAATTTTAAACACCAAGGGCTTTTATAAAAGCCATTTAACCCCTTCCCTGCCATTGATCGCTGTGTACGCAGTGATCATACACAGCAGCACATTTTTTGCTGTCTGCATTTTTTAGGGGTTCATTTTTTTTTTACTGTAATAAATTACAGTATAAAAAAAAGCTCTTTTAAGAGAGATTAACCCCTTTCTTGCTGTAGATCACTGCCTAAGCAGCGATCTGACGCAAATGCAGCAATCTTGCTGCAGAAGCATTTTTAAATTTTTTTTTACTTTTTTATTACACCCGTCACGTGTTAATTATACCCGCTAGGGGACTACGTTTAACGTAAAAAAAATTTTTTTAGCTGTCTGACCGCATGTATAGCGATCAGTAACAGCTGATAAGTGACAAAGGCGGGTTGGCGTTTGCTTAGATGAGCATCACCATTCGTCTGGTTAGATCAATATTTGTAAATATTTGATCTGACCCGTGTAGATCTGCCTCCCTCTCACTTGAGTTTTAGTGAGGGAGGGAGACAGAGCTGTATAAGTTTTTAATTATAATATATTTAATAGAATTGAGACCCAAAGGCTTTTATAAAAGCCGTTTCCAGTATTTAACCCCTTCCCTGCAATTGATCGCTGTGTACGCAGTGATCTTACACAGCAGCACATTTTTTGCTGTCTGTGCATTTTTTTAGGGGTTATTTTTTTTTACTTTGATTTATTACAGTATATCAAAGGCTCTTTTAAGAGCTATTAACCCCTTCCTTGCCGTATATCACTTCCTAAGCAGCACATATGGTCACTGCCTAAGCAGTGCATATGGTCACTGCCTAAGCAGCGCATATGGAGCAATCTAGTCGCAGAAGGATTTTTTTTTGCTATCAGCATTTTTTTTGTCAGACTTGCTAGGGGTTAGTTATACCCACTAGGGGATTACGTGTATTCCTTTTGAAGCTGTCTGAACGCGTGTATAGCGATCAGTAACAGCCGATCAGTGGCAAAGGTGGTTTGGTGATTTCTCAGATGAGCATCACCATTCGTCTGGTTCGTAAATATTGTTCTGACCCATATGGATCTGCCTCCCTCTCCTCACTTGAGTTTTAGTGAGGGAAAGAGACAGATCTGTATAACAAAATTTTTTAATTGTAATAAATTAAATAAAATGTAAAAAAATTGTGAGTCCCAAGGGCTTTTATAAAAGCCATACCCTTTGTATAGTGTAGTGTATTAACCCCTTCCCTGCCACTGATCACTGCACAGCAGAACCTTTTTTCTTGTCTGTGCATTTTTAGGGGTTAATTTTTTTGTACAGTACTACAAAGGCTCTTATAAGAGCTATTAACCCCTTCCTTGCTCTACATGTTCAAATTCCAAGTTTGAAAATCAAAAAGCGCACCTCTCAAATGTAGCCTTTCAACACCCAACAAAGCTGACAAAGCTATGCATGGGTGGTATCCCTGTGCTCGGGAGATGTTGCTGAACATATATTGTGGTATTGTTTGTCAGTGACACATACCGAAATATGTGAATTTGTGTCTAAAGTACAATGTATGTGGGAAAAAATACACAATAAAATGACTACCACAAACTTTGACAAAGGCTGGTGGTAGAATTGGTGCATGGAAAGTGTTAAAATAACACCATTTAAAATAGCCTAGGGTGTCTACTTTTACAAAATATATACTTTTTGGGGTAAAATACACTGTCCTACTTTAAAAAAAAGTCCCAAATGAAAGATGGGCTCAGGCTGGCTACACGTCAATATTCCAAGTTGAAAATGCGCACCTTCACAATGTGGCCCTTTTAGCCCCCAAACAACCCAACAAACCTATGCATGGGTGGTATCCCTGTACTCAGGAGATGTTGTTGAACACATATTGGGTTATTGTTTGGCAGTGACACATACCAAAATCTGTGAATTTATGTCTAAAATACAATATTTGTGAAAAAAAAACACACAAAAATTACTACCACAAACTTTGACAAAGGCTGGTGGTAGAATTAGTGCATGGAAAGTGTTAAAATACCACCATTTGAAATAGCGTAGGGTGTCTACTTTTAAAAAATATATGGGTTGATGGGGTAAAATACACTGGCTGGTTTCAAATATGTCCCAAATGGGACATGGGTGCAGGCGGTCTGCATGTCAAAATTTCAATTTGGAAAACCAAAAACTGCACCTACCAAATTTGGCCTTTTACCCCCCAAACAACCCAACAAACCTATGCATGGGTGGTATCCCTGTACTCAAGAGATGTTGTTGAACACTTATTGGGGTGTTATTTGGCAGTGACACATACCAAAATCTGTAAATTCATGTCTGAAGTACAAGGTTTGTGAAAAAAAAAACACAAAAAAATTACTACCACAAACTTTGACAAAGGCTGGTGGTAGAATTAGTGCATGGAAAGTGTAAAAATACCACCATTTGAGATAGCCTAGGGTGTCTACTTTTAAAAAATATATGGGTTGATGTGGTAAAATACACTGGCTGGTTTCAAATATGTCCCAAATGGGACATGGGTGCAGGCTGTCTGCATGTCAAAATTTCAAATTGGAAAACCAAAAACTTCACCTCCCAAATTTGGCCTTTTACCCCCCAAACAATCCAACAAACCTATGCATGGGGGGTATCCCTGTACTCAAGAGATGTTGCTGAACACTTATTGGGGTGTTATTTGGCAGTGACACATACCAAAATCTGTAAATTCATGTCTGAAGTACAAGGTTTGTGAAAAAAAAACACAAAAAAATTACTACCACAAACTTTGACAAAGGCTGGTGGTAGAATTAGTGCATGGAAAGTGTTAAAATACCACCATTTGAGATAGCCTAGGGTGTCTACTTTTAAAAAATATATGGGTTGATGGGGTAAAATACACTGGCTGGTTTCAAATATGTCCCAAATGGGACATGGGTGCAGGCTGTCTGCATGTAAAAATTTCAAGTTGGAAAACAAAAAACTGCACCTCACAAATTTGGCATTTTAGCCCCCAAACAACCCAACAAACCTATGCATGGGTGGTATCCCTGTACTCAGGAGAAATAGTAGAATCTATTTAGCATGTTTTTTCGTTCGCTATTGTCGATGAGGAGAAGTTGTTTCAAATAAAAACAAAGAAATTTGTGTATTTTTTTTTTTTTTGTGTGGGTACAGCAAATGACGAAGAAGAAAATTACTGCTAAACACAAACAGCACAGAAATGTTAAAATAGCCATTGTCCAGAAAGGACAAAAATGTTTCAAAGGCTCTGTCCTTAAGGGGTTAATGGCCAAATATAACCTCCTAGATATGTGGAGAATTTTTCACACTACCGAAAGAGACTATACATGTTTCTCAAAATCATATTGTGCATACTCACGCATTGACCTCATTATAGGGGAAACTAACTTTGCGGCATTGATTAAAAAAGTCAATATCTCGGAAGTAACTTGGTCAGACCATAATATGGTAACCATGGAACTTAAAGACAAGAAAGAAAATCTTAGGACAGAGTGGAGATTAAATAACTTTTTATTAAAAAGAAAAGAGGATATAGACTATATAAAAAAAACACTCAATTGTTCTTCCAAGAAAATGATGGGCAAGGGACAACCATTGCTAATTTATGGTGCACATATAAAGCAGTAATCCGGGGTCATTTTATGAGATTGGGAGCCTGGGCTAAGAAAAAACAAGGAGCGAACCTCACAGATCTATATATTGAACTCCATAAATTAAATAAGGAAAATAAACTCGCACCCTCTAGAACGCTGACAGAAAATATTTCAAAGATAAAACACAGGATTAATACTCACTTATATGACGAAACCAACAAAGCAATGAGTAAAATTAAAACTAAATATTACTATTTCGGTAATCAGGCTAATAAATTAATGTTAGATCAACTCAAGGATAAAAGAATAAAGAATAGGATATCGAAGATTGTATGTAAAAATAAGGTCCTAATGGCACCTGGGGAAATAGGACAGGCTTTTAATGAATTCTAAAGTACTTTGTACAACCTCCCAAAAGAAGCTACACTAGAGGAAATAGATACATACTTTGAGAGTAAAATCCTGCCAAAAATATCAGAGGAAACACTCAATAGACTTAATAAAGAGATTACAATCAAAGAGATTCATGAAAGAATAGAGGACCTAAAAATAAAAACAGGACCAGATGGGTTTGATGCTAAGTTTTATAGAACTTTAAAAAATTAGACTGGTCCATCATGACCAAGCAGGCTTCGTAACGGGACGAACATCGTCGAGCCATATAAGAACATTAGTGGACCTATTTGAGGAAGCAGTACGAACAGACACTCCACAGCTGGCCCTGTCTTTAGGCGCAGAAAAGGCGTTTGACATGGTCAGCTGGGGATATATGTCCAGGGCACTGCTGGCTTACGGACTGAAGGGGAGAATACATCAGGCCATAATGGCCCTATACAAGGAACCTCAGGGAAGAATAGTAGGCTCAGGGATAAGATCAGAATGGTTCAACCTGGGAAACGGTACCCGGCAGGGGTGCCCCCTCTCCCCCATGTTATATGTACTTGCTTTAGAACCACTAGCGATAGATATAAGATACTTTGCAGAAGTGGTGGTGGTGGAGAGGGAGTAAACCAAAAAATACTGTTATTCACTGATGATATCCTGTTGATTATTCAAGATCCAGAGAACTCAATGAAACAAATAATGACCTTGATAAATTGATATAGCTACCTCTCAAATTATAAGTTAAATATGTCAAAGTCAACAGCATTAGCAATATCTCTCGATGCAACGCAAAAAATCGAATTGATGAAATATGGGTTCACATGGGCAGTAGAGAGTTTCTCATATCTAGGAATTAAGAAATCCAGGGACCCTGAGATGTGGATGCAGGTAAATATCATCCCCCTTATCCAAGAAATGAATGTATCATTTAGGAGATGGAGGGGTATGTTTATCTCATGGTTGGGTAGATCAAATGCGATAAGAGCATACGTTCTCCCATGCTTTTTATATGTATTTAGAATGTTACCATTACCAATCCCTAAGAGTTGGCTAGAACTTACCTACTTCTGGCTCTCGGAATCACAAAAAATAGAAATGGGAAATATAACGCTAACCCATCTATTAAATAATTGGAAGAAGATTTTTTTAAAAATGGGCTATACAGATAAAATCCCACCGTACCTACCTTTATCGATTGTTGAGAACTTAAATCCAAATATAGACTTAAAGGAGTGGAAAATAAGAGGAATTCAGGAAATAAATGATATCATGGAAGAGGGTAAGATTAAACTGTTTGAATCCCTCCAGAATGAATTCAAATTAACAGAAAGAGAAGGTTTTAATTATCTAAGAGTGAGACGTTTCCTCCTAAAAACATTAATTAAACAACTGATAACTAAGGCACAAAAAATGTTCCATGAAATCTTGGAAAAAAAAGATTATAAAAACTTGATCACGAGATCCTTGACCTTAATAAAAGAACTAGAAATACCATACGTTGCGAAAGCAGTAAAAAAATGGGAAAAAGAATTAAACAAATAGACATAAATGAATGGAATGGGACATTGAATCGCACTTACAAAATAATTCACTGTCTAAACTTAAATGAACTCCAACTCAAATTAATGTATAGGTGGTATTTGGTTCCCACAACTCTAGCTAAAATCTCTAAGGTAAATATTCCAAATTGCTGGAGATGTGGAAACCCTAAAGGTGACTATGTTCATATATGGTGGAACTGCCCAATAATTAATGGATTTTGGAAGGATATATCACAAAAAATGACATAGGTAAAGAATGGAATCTCACACCAGAAAGGGCATTGCTACACCTAAACCTAAAGGAATTACAATTTGTTGTTCACCTAATGACGACAATCAAATTAGAAATAGCAAAAAATTGGAGATCAGCGGATCCAATTATATGGCAAAAAGTAAAAACAAATTTGATTCAACAATGCCTTATGGAGAGGGGAATTGTGATGCAATTCAACTGGAACCATCCCCCCCCCCCCCCGCGGACCCAAGTAAAGGGGGCGGAAGACTGCATTGAAGGGGGAAAGCGTCCCCTGCCATGCCACGCCGTGCAAGATCCATGTGAGTTTGTCTGTCTTTGCTGTGAGAATCTGTCCGATATGTGTGTTTATAGTCTTGTATTTATATCAGATATTTTGTATTTTTCTAATTAAAAAAATGAGAGAGGAGGGGGGGAGAGGGGAGGAAGGGGGGGAGAGGGAGGGGGAAGGGGGAAAAGGAAAGGGAGAAAAGAGGGGAAAAGAAAAAAGGAAAAAAGTCTAACAGGTTGTCCTGTCTTGTTTGTTACGTTTGTCTTGTTTCCGTCATACGTAGATATATCTCCCCGGGGAGAGGGACACCTGGGTCCAAACCCTAGTTATTCAGGTGGCACTCCCTGTGCATACATATAGTAGTTTATATATAAATTTACATGTAGCAAGTAAAAATACATATAAAGAAGCACGATATAAAAGACACAGTGATGTTTATTCCACAAACAACAAATACAGTATTTGTATAATAGACAAGAACTAAGTGTCTAAAAAAAAATAAAAAAAATGGGACATTGCAATATGAGATACTGATGATAGTGGTTTCATGGACCACCAAGGGACATTGCAAAATGAGATACTGATGACAGTGGCCTCATGGACCACCAAGGGATGAAAAAAGGGGGGGGGGGGGGGAATGGGAAAAAAAATGTTGTGATTCCTGTTAGGGTAAACTTATATATATTGTGTTAACACATAACAAGAGTAATTTCAGCATTGGAAGAGTTAACTTCAGGGAAGGGTTAAACCCCCCCTCCCCTATTGGAGGGAGCACATTCTTTGTCTGTGTCTATCACATAATCTACACACATAGACCGTCAGTCTCCTTTCTATGTAATAAATCTAATGATGCAAGACCTTATATGTGTCAAGCCTAGGTTAGAGAAAAAGATGTATAGGAGAAATGACCTAGGGGTCATATCCTGTGTTTGCTTCTCAGGAGTTTAGTAGAACCATAGATATATTACTGTTAGTTAATTATATAACTATTTGTAACATGTATGTATTCTATGTCCACTCCCCTTTTCTTTGTACCCCAATTATGTTACGCCAGCCAACCCTTGTTGCTTCTATATAAGTGCTTGTCTTTACAATAAACTTTAGAGTTACTTAACGAACGGCCTTTGTGTCAGACTTAAGTTACTCTCCGAATGCGTTCGTTGATGTGTTTCCAACTCCCACCACGTGAATCCAAATCAGAGTGATACATGGCCGGATACCAGAGACTTGCCGATAGAGACCTAAGACGAATTGGTCCCTTTCAATTTGGTGTTAAAAGTGGGATTCAGACAGGCCGGGTGAGTACATGTGTATTATTATACATCTCTGACTTACCCGTGTTTCTCTGAATTCTTAATTTGTGAAAGTCTCTGGTTTAAAAAAAAAAAAAAAAAATCCCTGTATGGAGGATAAGCTGATGTTGTATCAGCTAATGGAGACAGATTGCAACTGTCTAATAACTAATTGTTAAGGTTGTGCTAGCAATAGTTATTAAAATACTGAGGTAGTTTCCAGTATAAGCTGACGTGGTACCGGCTAATAGAGAGTCATTATTGAGGATAGTCCTATAATATTAAAAGGCTCTAAATCACTGATAGTTTTTCAGTGAAACCCTTGATGCAGTTCCAAGGCTTTAAATAAACCAGGGTGTTTTGATAATATAGAATTACGGCATTAATTTTCGAAATTGTACATTGAATTTTTAAATATTCCGTGGTGAGAGGTGAGCATCAATTAAGTGCACAAAACTGTTATATAAACTGTGTATTGATAAATTGTTATATTGTTTAGTTGGGTTGGTTTGTAACATAATGAGACAGACAGTCAGTGATTTATCAACTGAAAAATCTGTGAAAGGTAAATTAAAGGATGAGTTAAAATATTAACTGCTGTAGCTCAATCACAGAAACCCCAAGTTATTTGTCCTCTAAGCAGATTCCCCCTGTACGAGAGCACAGGATAAGCTGGAGACAGAAGCTGCAAAGTTTTCTCTGAAATCAGATTCAGTGGGGGAGAAGGAGGAGGGGATCTTTGTATTTGAGATGCCCACATTAGAGACAGGACAGGGAAAGATAGAATCACATGTACCATTTCTAACTGTGGGAGATCAGGTTGTGTTGCAATCAGTTGATCCAAACGTTGTCAAAGGATGGACAAAAGGATGCCCAGACCCCTATGTAAATCCTCCAGGTATGGTTAAATATTTGAAGAAAATGACTAATGGTATATTGCTTACAGGAGCAGACATCCACTTCTGATTAGACATACTAACTAGTAGTTGAATGTAGAATATGTCAAGTGTATGTGGGATCATGTGGTGGAGTATTTTGAAGTACAAGGTAGAAGTCGTATTAACAAGGGTAAATCTAAATACTCAAAGAGACCTGTCCCACAGAAAGCTAAGCCAGAGTTTCTGTTCCAGCACTCCCTGTTTGCTCAGAGCCCCCACAGTACAGCACAGCATGCACATTGTCAGATAAGAAGTTAACAGCTGTATCTGTGGCCATAAGGTATGTTTGATTTGTCTCACAATCAGTACACAGTGTTTTAAGGTTATAGTACAAATTTAATGTATAAAGTATATAAGTATTATAACATTGCATTGTTAATTTGAAATATAAGAGTGTTAAGTCTAGTGTGTCTGGGACACATTTATAAGTAAGAAGACAATAGTTCTGAACTGCAGCTGTGTAACAGAGGATACAGATCCCTCTGTAAAACATATTGAAGATTAGAGTCTCATGTCTGTAACTCCCAAGTACACTGTATCTTGGTGTTTTGGATATGTTAGCTGTGCAAGTTGATAAGACCAAAGAAGCTGTGGCATATTATGTTTAATGTTGTCATTAGGAGAATTGTCATTATTTTTTAAATAATTGCATAAGTAATTTTTGCTACTGCTATTCTTTAAGATATAATTGTATCTTTATAAGTGATGTCTGCGCAAATGGACAATAGTGTTACAGTAAAAGTCTCTAATATTTTACCACAAGAGTAGAGACATGTCCTAGATTTGTGTCAACAGCCCCAAATCAGCAGTCGTGTTTTATAGAGATGTAACAAAAGGAAGTATTTTATATTTAGTGGAGTAGAGAGGACGGATCTCATGGATTACTCAAATCGAGCGCTCAATAAAAAATAGGCACATTTTGCCGCTAGTATCATTTTTGAGTGATTTTCGAGTGACTGTCTTCTGGGTTATATTCATCAGTGTGATGAGAAGTTTTATAGTAATTGAGCTCTAGCAGAAAAGTAACAAAAGTTACTGAAGTTTTGTGTTATTTTTGGTAAGAAAAGTTGCAGAGTTATTTTACTTTGGCATAGTCAGTAATATTAATAGTGGTATGCATTGTTTTGGAATTAATTTGCTACTGCATTTGTGTAACTGTATCTTTAAGTAAGAAAAAGAAAAATATTTGTGTGTAAAACAGCAAGAGTCACATAATACTCAAGGTCTTTCTTGGACATCATGTTAAATATACATGATCGATCCAGTGGATAGTATAACAGCTGTAAAATTTGATAAATGCCATTATTTGGTTTTTTTTAAGGGTTATGTTTATTCAATCTACATATTCAGAGGCATTTTGCTAAATTATGAGGGTAAAAAGAAATATTCTCTATTACTGTATCAATGTTATTTGCTGTGAATCTTCCCAGTTGTATATCTTTTGGGATATTTTATAATACTGGCTCAGGCTACAGCTTTATGTTCTAGCAAAGCACTCTAATACTTGTTTAAAGACTCTAAACATTTAACAGGTTTTACATGTTACCTATTAGTTTTAATTTATTATTTGTTTAGGGTACATTCTTCCTTTTTGTATTTAGGTGTCTTGACAAGTATATAATTTTATGTAGTGTATGTTGAAGATGGGTTTTTCCCAAGATAAGATATCATGTTTTCCAACACTCTAGATAAAATAGATAAGAGAAGATGTCTTAATTTTAAGTTAGTTGTAGGGACAGATTTGCTTTAGATTTAAATAGAATTTCAGAGTTGGTATCAGAGAAAGACTTGAGTAACGTTTATTCGTAATATGTTAAGGAGTGAATTTTATGTTTAAAAATAAGCTGTTAAAGAATTTGTGGACCATGGAATTGGCAGATTGCTGGAGTTAGATGGTTTTTTTATTTTGTAAAAGGTCCGAGGTTATGTTGCACATACTTAGAAAGAGAAGATGTTATGGGCTAAGAATATGACAGTTAGGATTTACAAGTCAATATTAATTTGAGAAGGAAATAAAGGTATATAGCAATAAGAGGCAGAGTTTTTAGTTTTAAAGGAATCCCCTGCCCATCAAATATAATAACTTGCATATACTGTAATTGTTTTTATCTTTTTAGTGTGACCAGAATTATTTTTACAGCGCTACTTACATTGTTGGTGATACATGAATATGATGTTCAAACTATAGGGAAAGTCAGATTCCACACAGAGCTAACACCTCTAACATGTCTATATACAGTAAATATATACATGGTATTTGTTGCATTCTAATTTTTGTCATAATTAAGGAAAAGTACCCCATGTGATACATTGGGAGAGAATATTGAGATATTTTTTAGATATAATCAGACAGTTTTTGTTATGTGTGAAAGAGAGTCGAAGTTCACCCAGAAACCCCCCTGTGCTTCCCCTTCTATCTGCTAGTCTAATTGCAGTTAAGAGAGTTGTAGCAGTGGCTGCAAAAGTACCTATAGATACTATTACTAAATCAATGCACATAACTATCCTTTTTCCCACATCACCTAACCACAAGCATATTCCAAATGTCCAATCAAAACCTGTGGCCTACCTGATATCTGAAACCACATCTCTTATATTATTTAACTACTGTTAGATAAAATTGGAGTGGTCTGATAAATTAAAACAACATATTCAATCAAAAATCCCACATCCATAATTACGCTTTAATAACCTACTATGACTGTCCTGTTTTACCTGACTGCCTCAGGACAATACTGACATCTAAAATTAACTCTTTAATAACTTGCGAGATTAGGTTTAGACCTTTGGCGACTGAGCAGACCTTGGACTTACAATCTAAAAAAAATTCACAGTACCTCTCTATTAAATATGGAAGGCCTGCCATAACTAAATATGTTACATAATATTACATAATGGCATAACCTGATGACCCAAAAATACATGTGGTCATAAAACTAAATTAAATATCTATTGTTCATAGTTCCTTTTACCCTACCTATTAAAAACCCTAAGGTTATTAGTTAGCAGTTATCTAAAACCAATAGACACATATAAAAATAAAACATATTATTCCGGAGTTTGCAATTCCCCAGGACTGTTGTTGACTAAATACTTTAAAATGACTTGGAGCAAAACTGAACATGCATTCAGAACACACAAAATGGCATGCATTCAGAACATAAAGCGGCAGTCAGACGAAATGGCTGTGGACAAAACAATATGGTCTCTAGACATGTGCAAAACTAAAATTTTCGTTTCGTTTTCGTCCATTCGGACGAAAATGGTTTTTATTTTGTCTAAAACGAATTTCGTTCATTACTGCATTCGTTTCAGACGAAATTCGTTCATTATTTTCGTTTCGTTTTATTCGTTCGTTTTATAGAATACGTGTAATAATCATGTTCGGAGGCATGATTATATTTATGTGACATTTATATGCATGTGGCCCATATTAAAATATATCATTGTACCTCAGGTGGGGGGCTGAGGCAATGATATATTTTTATATTATATTTGTGGTTGAAAGTATAGCGTTCACTCTGGGCTGAGTGAATTAGATATGTTAATATTATATTTTTGTGTGGAGGAGGAACTGTAAATAGAGGGGGCTGCAATGGAGAGCGAATTGTCATTTGTAATGTATTTATTAGGTACGGTGGAGGGAAGGGGATGACTGCATTAGATAGTGTAATATATTTATGGGGGTATGCACTTTATATGGAGGGAGGGAGTCTAGGGTGATGGTATTATATATTGTAATATATTTTGCTTTACATTTATTTGAATATGACTAGTTAGCGAGCTATGACTACCCTTTCTGTTATGCCTAGCCAGCATCATGGAAGCCCTTTGGCTGGCTATGTATAATAGGAACTGTAGTTCCCACATGACATAGCTGATACTCTGTAGAGATTAGCTAGACATAACTGGGCTTTTACTGTGTGTTATTAACAGGACTTTGCCACGCCAGTGGCTAGCTGTTACTGTGTGTTATTAAGTGGACTTTGCCATGCCAGTGGCTGGCAGACTGTGTGTTAATTACTGGACGTTGCCACGCCTGTGGCTTGCAGACTGTGTGTTATTAACTGGACTTTGCCACGCCGGTGGCTGGCAGACTGTGTTATTAACTGGACTTTGCCACACAAGTGGCTGGCAGACTGTGTGTTATTAACTGGACTTTGCCACGCCAGTGGCTGGCAGACTGTGCGTTATTAACTGGACTTTGCCACACAAGTGGCTGGCAGACTGTGTTATTAACTGGACTTTGCCACGCAAGTGACTGGCAGACTGTGTGTTATTAACTAGACTTTGCCACGCTGGTGGCTGGCAGACTGTGTGTTATTAACTGGACTTAGCCATGCCTGTGGCTGGCAGACTGTGTGTTATTAACTAGACTTTGCCACGCTGGTGGCTGGCAGACTGTGTGTTATTAACTGGACTTAGCCATGCCGGTGGCTGGCAGACTGTGTGTTATTAACTGGACTTTGCCACGCCGGTGGCTGGCAGACTGTGTATTATTAACTGGACTTTGCCACGCCGGTGGCTGGCAGACTGTGTTATTAACTGGACTTTGCCACACAAGTGGCTGGCAGACTGTGTGTTATTAACTGGACTTTGCCACGCAAGTGGCTGGCAGACTGTGTGTTATTAACTTGACTTTGCCACACCGTTGGCTGGGAGACTGTGTGTTATTAACTGGACTTAGCCATGCAGGTGGCTGGCAGACTGTGTGTTATAAACTGGACTTAGCTATGCCAGTGGCTGGCAGACTGTGTGTTATTAACTGGACTTTGCCACGCTTCCCATCATGTGTGTGATAGGTGCATCTTAAAAATCCCCAACCTTTTTCCTTTTCTAAACTTGGCTACAAAGCTAGTTAGCAGTATGTTTTCAAGTTATACTGTGGAATTCCAAAAGTGTTTTGCACATTATGTACTGTTACAGGATTAAAAGCAGTATATTTGCACTTTTTTATCTCAAAAAATGTATTAGAGTTGTTACAATATTTAATTACTGTGTAGTGGAGCTTTTTGCTCCTACAATTTTATTAGTACTCATAATTTACTACCCTTTGTAAGTTTGAGTAATTTATATATGTTAAGTTAATAAAATTATTTGAAACTATCCATACTTTGAAATACATTTTTATTGGACAGACACAATTGGGATATTGGTCTACTGTGATATTCGGAAACATAAAGATTTATAGTGGGGGTACAGATTATAGATGTGGTTTAATCCCCATAGGAATAAATAGACTGTGCTTACTGACTGCTCCACTTTTACTACTTTCCACCAGAATTTGCTCATTTTATATCAATCCCTATGTTTTTTCTTATCTATAAATAATCCACTCTTGAAATGCATGGTTTTCCCTTTTATGAACAAGAAAATACGGACGTTACGCTGTTGGGCTGGTATAATGATGCACTGCTATGGGGCTGGTATAATGATGGAATTCTTTGGGACTGGTATAATGATGCACTGCTATGGGGCTGGTATAATGATGGAATATATGGGGCTGGTATAATGATGTAATGCTATGGGGCTGGTATGCAATTTTTTCCAGGGCTGGTTTTCATTCCCAGTCCGGCCCTGACAGCAGTTAATTTCTTATCTGACAATTTGCATGCCATGCTGTGGGGGCTCTGAGCAAACAGGGAGTGCTGGATACAGCGACTCTATCTTAGCTTTCTGTGTGACAGATCTCTTAGGGTATTTATATTTACCCTTGTTCCTTTTCTCTCGCTTTGGGTTTGCCTTCTTTAATTAAGAATTCTGACATTATCACATCTAGATTAACTACTGCTGCCACATAAATTTTGGTGTAATTTCGTGGAGTGTGAGAAAGGCAAATTAAAGGATGCCTCTTTGTATGAAGATACAAGGTGGTTGTATCGTCATACAAAGAGGCATCCTTTAATTTGCCTTTCTCACAAAATTTAGAAGTAGCCAAATTGCTGATTTGCTGTCCCATTGTGATATCCCCAAACCACTAGACATGCACTATACAGTATATGACAGGATTGATGATCAACTCACACCACGGAACAGATTTGGGAGTAATTGTTATATGTAATAAATTTAGATTGCCGTTTTCTATATTATACTATATTATACCCTGTTCTATGTAAATGCAAAACATTTACATCTCTCACTGGCACTTCATCAGTGAGTAAGACTTTTAACTGAAACTTAATCAGTATAGTCTATATTTGCCGGCACTTATATTACTGGAACATCATCAGTAACTGTTGCAACTATATCCACTTATATGACAGGCGCGACCTGTCTCTAGGATACCTATTACAGGGTTTTATCTAACAGAGACTTTTACAAATAACTAAGGATTCAGAGAAACACGGGTAAGTCAGAAATGTATAAAAATACACATATACTCACCCGGGCTGTCTGAATCCCACTTCTGACACCAGATGACAGGGACCGAGTCTAACTTAGGGGTCTTCTCAGCAACGTCTATGCATACACGGCAATGTATCTTTAATGGTTAACTTCTCGTTGTAGGAGTTGTCCTCAACAACACGCGTGGAGAGCCAAAGAAAGCAGACACAAGTTCTTTATCCTTTAACTCTGAGTCTTTATTGGTTTAACACTCATATATATACCCCAAATTAAGGAGGTGGCTACTTCAATCTCATTGGTTATAATGTATGTGCACATATGAATATAGAGGCGTATAGGGGTGTGTTAATGATATATTTGCTAAATAACTGTTACACAACAATCTAGAGATGAGTGGAAAGTACCAGAATAAGAATGGAATGTACTGATAATTAAAAAGACGTAGTGGTACCAATCACGGGGTAAAACAGATAAGAACATTCCGGTATCTTCTGGTAACTTCTCCTTTCCCTAATTAGTAGGATTAATTGGAGATGGCAAGAACCTGAGATTCCAGGCCCCTGCCAACTCCTCTCCCCCAAGTACTCCTAGTATCATCTCCAAAGTTAGAACATTCAGATAAGCAAATGAATACATGAGATAATGATATGAGTATGTGTCTTCTAATTAAACTGAAGCTAAAAACTAAAACAGGCACAAAAGCAAAACTAGCTTTTACGGTTAACCCTCACAATGCTAGGTTACTCCAGTTAACCCTTGCATTGCTGGGTTACCCCTTCAGGTTATCCATTATGTTGTAATGGATAAAAGAGTGGAACTGTTAGGGTAAACTTATATTTATTGTGTTAACGCATAACGAGAGTAATTTCAGCATTGGAAGAGTTAACTTCAGGGGAGGGTTAAACCCCCCTCCCCTATTGGAGGGAGCACATTCTTTGTCTGTGTCTATCACATAATCTACACACATAGACGGTCAATCTCCTTTCTATGTAATAAATCTAATGATGCAAGACCTTAAATGTGTAATATCCTAATTAGATTTTGGAATAAATTTAAAAAGGATTATTATCTAAACTGGACTAAAGTAATTAGGATTTCTAGTAGTATTGATTTATTGATTCATAACATTGAGGATCTAAACCTAAATAAATGGAAACAAAAAGGAATTCAATCATTTGATAACTTAATCCAACAACAGGAAATAAAAACATTTGGAGCCCTAACTAATGAATTTAATCTCCCAACCAGAGAAATATTCAATTATCTGAGGATTAAGAGATATCTCTCAGTTTTTACCTTTAAAAACGACTACGAAATAGATGGGTTAAAAGTTATGTTGAAATCAGACAATAGGCAAAGGAACATAATTCAAAGTGAAATATTCGAAAATAAAGAATTCCCCGTAGAGGAATTGATATCTCCTATATTAAATAAATGGAAATTAGATATAGAGGGAGAATTAAAAATCAACAAATGGTTAACAATTATCCCAGATACAAAAAAAACACACCCAGTGTCTAAATCTTATTGAGATGCAGTATAGAATCATCACACGTTGGTATATGGTACCACAACAAAAAAGGAATAGGAAACTATGTGTACATGTGGTGGTCCTGTCCTGCACTCATAACATTCTGGAGAATGGTCTTTGGCGTAGCTCAAGACATGACTGGGATTCGAATAGATTTTCACTCTAAAATAGCACTATTACATTTGGGATTAAATAGAATAACAAAAAAACAGAGATTTATTTTGATACAGATCCTGTTGGCAGCCAAAATTAATATAGCTAGGCTTTGGAAAAAAGAGGAAATCTCTAATTGGCAGACATTAAAGAGACAAATATCTTATCAATTAGATATGGAAAAAGATCAATCTGCTATGACTTTAGAGGTAAGAGAAGAATGGGCAAACCTAATAGAACAAAATTAAAAACTTCCCTGGGAAAGAAGGGATAAAAAGAGAGGAAAGAAAGAAATTAGAGGAAAAGATAAGAAAATGGTCCGCCTAGATGCTCTCCCTCATCCTCCTTGGACCCGATTCATAACATTAATGGTACGGTAGTGGAATGAAGTGATGAAACACCCCGCGCGACCATTTGTTTGTCTATGTTTACGTCTATGAATATTCTCTAAATGGATCAAATGAAACTAGGAAATTCTCACAACATATGTCAAATGACGACTATATGCACTTTATTAAGTGAATTACGGTATAGATAGGTAATCTTGTTAATGTAACTACGATATATTGTAACAGACTTGAATTTATGCGCACTTTAAGTAAATTTTTTAGGACTATGCGATGCAATAGTTGGATGTAATTAATTTGGAGAATTATTGTATATGTGGTTTTGTTATGTGTTTTTATATTTTGTATTCAGAAAATGTAATAAATATTAAATATTAATATGTCTCAAGCCTAGGTTAGAGAAAAAGATGTATAGGAGAAATGACATAGGGGTCATATCCTGTGTTTGCTTCTCAGGAGTTTAGTAGAACCATAGATATATTACTGTTAGTTAATTATATAACTATTTGTAACATGTATGTATTCTTTGTCCACTCCCCTTTTCTTTGTACCCCAATTATGTTACGCCAGCCAACCCTTGTTGCTTCTATATAAGTGCTTGTCTTTACAATAAACTTTAGAGTTACTTAACGAACGGCCTTTGTGTCAGACTTAAGTTACTCTCCAAACGCGCTCGCTGATGTGTTTCCAACTCCCACCGCGTGAATCCAAATCAGAGTGATACATTGCCGTATACCAAAGACTTGCTGATAGAGACCTAAGACGAATTGGTCCCTTTCAATTCCCCTCCCCCTCCCATTTTGGGGGGAGGGGTAAAGGCGATGGGAAAGAGAAATGGTGGTTCAGAACCCGACTCTATATTGGTCATATAATGCATGATGGCAATCGGCTTGAGTGCTGCGCTGGGTAGACAATGGAAACATGTCTAATGTAGTGGAATGTTATTTTTCAGCTATTTTCTATGTTCCTTTTTTTCCCCCTCCTCCTATCATTCTTTCCCTATAGGGGAGAGATGAATGGGAGGGGGCCTCTCACCTTTCCACTACCCTCTCCCTTAGATGGTGCATGGTTGGTGGTGAGGGTGGGAGGGCTGTGGTACTTGGATTTTTTGTAAATATTGATGTGAAATGCTAAATGGCAGAATTGTTTGGAGAGAAGAAAATGCCCTACTGACCTTTCCGCGCCCTTGACTCCTGGGGGGGGGGAGGGGAGTGGCACAAAGGATAATGAAGAGGCATTAACAATACAGGCTTCATATCAGGAATGAATAGATCCTGAATAAATATATGTATGGATAAGGAGGAAAGCCAGCTCTCCCTCCCCACTTCCCCTTCCACCTGTATATGGAATGGGAGGTGATGATGGAGATGGGACCCACCTAGAGATTAATGAATCAGGGACTGTGTGCTAGCACCCTTTATGATAGATCAGACCTGCAGAAGAGGCCCATGTATATCAACTGGGAGTGAGATAGTGGTGTGTATCTTGCCTTTTTTAATACCCTGAGTATTAAAAAAGTAAATGATGAAATAGTAAAGAGTTGAAGTGATTAAATTAAATACCTTAGTATAAATATCAGAGATCGCATTGGACCCCCGGATTACCCCCCTTGAAGTGAATGGGAGATTTTAAAAAAAACATCTCCCGCAGGTCGCTGGTTGAGAGTGCGACAAAAAAAACAAAACAGAGATGGTGCGGGGCCCCACAAACATGAGTAGGCACGCAATCTGGAATGAATGCTAGCTATGAATGGAGATATGAATGTAACCCTTTTCCCTTATATCCTGTGTCCCACCACACAGTGATTTAGTAATGTCAGGATGCTCTATTATAACAGCTGGCCTTTGATCCTGATTTACTTTCTTCTTGTTTCCCCCCAGCCCTCTATATCCTGTTAACACCTTATCTTTATGACTGTAGGAAAGTGTTTGTTTCATCAATTAACATCTTTATTCAGCTAACGCCAGGTGTGTTTCAAGTTCCTTTAAGATGTTTTTCACTGGACATTTGTAAATCCTAATGTATTGTGTGAAGAAAACCCCTTTGTGAATATGTACTGAATTGGATATAAAATCTGTGTCTCCTTCCATTAAATTTAGGAGTAGTATTCAGCCATACAATTGTGTGAATGAGTACTGCCCTCCGAGCTCGTATTTCTGCTGTGTCCATTCATTGTCTTCATATCTGAGAGAAAACATTGCTGTCTGCTGAATTTAACAATATGGTGTCAGAAGTGGAGAGAATTCAAATCAGGTAAGAACTTTTTGTTTTATTTTTGTGTTCTTTGCCCTGTTTTGATTCTCTGAACAAAATGTTTGGTGGTTGCAGAAAAGTAATGTTTTTTTGTTTTTGTTTTGCTTTTCTTTTTGTTTGTTTTTGTACTCTCAGAAGTTAAAAGGGTTAGAGTCCTTAATTAAGTTGAAAACTCCCATGTTAAGTTTGAAATTTAATGGGTTGGAGTCCCATATTAAGTGCAATTATTTAATGGGTTAGAGTCCCATGTTAAGCTACATATAGAGGGTATAACAGTCCCACTGAGTGACCAAATTTAGTCACTATATTGGATGCACAGTTTGGACACAGTAGGATAAATTTAATTTTTTTATTATTATTATTTTCATTACAGCTCTGCATGTGTAGTTGTATTGTTTAAAATTGTTCATGCTCATATATAAAGTGTTAAATATTGTAAAGTGTTATCTGTGTGAAGTTGGAAATGGGCTCCAGTAATACTGGTAAAAATTCCCAACAAAAGTCTGTAAAATTTAAATCTTCTTAAGATGTCCCTAATAGTGCTACGTCATGGACTCCCCAAGTCAAGTCTCAGGGTCCTCGATTAGGCCAAACTCCATACCAGTTTGTTCAAGAAACTATTGGAGATTACTATGTTGAGCCATTTTGTACAAATTTAGTTGCATGGTCAGAGAATTGTGATACTATGAGTTGTGATCCATGGCCCAGAGAGGGTTATTTTAGTTATTTTCATTTGCGAATGCTGAAAGGTATGTGTATTAAAGGTTTTAAAAGGTAGGGTTCTGAATGGAGATCCAAAATGGGATAAGAAGTATATGCATAATGCTGCTACAGGATGGTTAAAGTATGCTAATTTATGGGTTGTTCCTGATCAGGCTACAAAGTATGTTCAGGCCTCGGCAGCACCACCTGCTTATGTCCCTTCTGCTGTACCGTTATATCCCAGTTTGGATGAATTAAAAAATAATTTTTCTGATGATGATACTGAGGAAATTTTAATGGCGATTGGTAGAGGGAACATGAATGTTGGACAGATGGTTGTGGATCCTTCTGCAATGGTGAGATCCACTGCAGAAAGTGTTGATGTTGGTATGAGGGATGAGAAAGGGACTAAAAAGTCTGTGGATGTTGTTGCAGGAAATAAGCATGTTGATAAAATGAAGTCTATTCTACCTGTTACACTGGAACAGAACAATCTAAGGATGCTGACCCATGCTATATCTAGAGATGAATTACTGACAAAAGCTAGAAATTTGTTGCCAGGCAGTGGTAGTGGTTAATGGTGGATGAGGGTGATAAGATTCATGGTGTACAAGTTCCCAGTCATGTGTCTGCTTCTGCCTATCCTTTTGTAGTTGCTGGTGAGACTGTTATAATTAAGCCTCCTTCTGGATCACAATTGGTCTCTCTTGGAACTCAATGTCCAGATCCGTTTAAGCTTCCAGAAGGTGCTATTAATTATTTAAAAAGAGTAACAATGGATCAACAGTTTGGAGGGGCAGAGTTTTGATTTTTATTGTCTGTTGTTTTTAAATATGCTGATATCCCACCAACAGAAATGGCACATAATTTGGACACCAAATATGATAGACCTGGTACTGATGTAGGTTCTGTGTATTTTTGGGCTGAGCAAGATTTTGTGTCAGTTTTGGAATCAGTTATTGGTTTATTTTCAAAGTAAGCAGGTTTCACAGCGTGATATTACCAAGGCAGCGCCTTTAAAACAACTTTCAGGGAAGACGTTTACTGAGTTTGTTAATCGATTTAAGAAATGCTGGATAGAAAATTGCTGTATGACGATGGATGGTTTAGGTGGGAATTTGTTTGTTCAGCACTTGCTGAATAATATGTGTTGAGACTATGCACAAACAACTAGGATTGTAGTTCATAATGTGTCTGAATGTAAGCCAGAAGACTTGATGAGAATGTTGCGTGATAAAGACTCTGCTGGTTTGTTTCTTGTCTGTGCTGATACAAAGGATGCTTTTTCCAATATGAATTTGCCCTTTTATCTACGCTCTCAGCAGTGGGGACGTGGTGGTAGAGGGAACCAAAGGGGACAGTTTAGAGGTGTATGAGGTGGTTCAGGTTTTAGAGGTGGGAGATCTTTTTCTAAACCATTTATACATAATAGGACTCCTGGGTGTTGGCAGCAGAGGCGTCGCTAGGGGTGGGCTACTGGGGCTATAGCCCCGAGTCCCCCCTTCATAGCCCCGAATAGAGACTCTGGGGCTAAAGTATTCTTTAGCCCCGAGACTCCAGGGCTATAAATATATAAAAAAATTGAAAAAAATCCCTGGGGTGAGGGCCGATCGGGAGGAGAGGCTGCAATAGGGCGCTCGCTCCCTAGCCTCTTCTCCTGGCCATAGAGATCACAGCGCGACGGGTGCAAGCCTGTGTCAGCTGCTTGCCGGATGTCAGGTGGACGGACATCCGGCAGAAGGTCCTGGATGACGGACAAAGTGTAAGGTAAGTAAAATTTTTTAAAAAAGTGTGACTGTGTATGGGTGTCTAGGTGTGTGTGTCAGGGTGTCTAGGTGTGTGTGTGTGTGTCAGGGTGTCTAGGTGTGTGTGTGTGTGTCTGGTTATTACTGGGTTCTGACTGGCACACTATTACTGGGCTCTGAGTGGCACAATATTCTTGGGCTCTGACTGGCACTATATTACTGGGTTCTGAGTGGCACAATATTACTGGGCTATGATGGGCACAATATTACTGGGCTCTGACTAGCACAATATTCCTGGGCTCTGACTAGCACAATATTCCTGGGCTCTGACTGGCACAATATTACTGGGTTATGAGTGGCACAATATTACTGGGCTCTGAGTGGCACACTATTACTGGGCTCTGAGTGGCACACTATTACTGGGCTCTGACTGGCACAATATTCCTGGGCTCTGACTGGCACAATATTCCTGGGCTCTGACTGGCACAATATTACTGGGTTCTGACTGGCACACTATTACTGGGCTCTGAGTGGCACAATATTCTTGGGCTCTGACTGGCACTATATTACTGGGTTCTGAGTGGCACAATATTACTGGGCTATGATTGGCACAATAATACTGGGCTCTGAGTGGCACACTATTACTGGGCTCTGAGTGGCACACTATTACTGGGCTCTGACTGGCTCAATATTCCTGGGCTCTGACTGGCACAATATTCCTGGGCTCTGACTGGCACAATATTCCTGGGCTCTGACTGGCACAATATTACTGGGCTCTGACTGGCACAATATTACTGGGCTATGATTGGCACAATATTACTGGGCTCTGACTAGCACAATATTCCTGGGCTCTGTCTGGCACAATATTCCTGGGCTCTGACTGGCACAATATTACTGGGCTATGATTGGCACAATATTACTGGGCTCTGACTAGCACAATATTACTGGGTTCTGAGTGGCACAATATTACTGAGTTCTGAGTGGCACACTATTACTGGGCTCTGAGTGGCACACTATTACTGGGCTCTCACTGGCACAATATTCTTGGGCTCTGACTGGCACTATATTACTGGGTTCTGAGTGGCACAATATTACTGGGCTATGATTGGCACAATATTACTGGGCTCTGACTAGCACAATATTACTGGGCTCTGACTAGCACAATATTCCTGGGCTCTGACTGGCACAATATTACTGGGTTCTGAGTGGCACAATATTACTGGGCTCTGAGTGGCACACTATTACTGGGCTCTGAGTGGCACACTATTACTGGGCTCTGACTGGCACAATATTACTGGGCTCTGACTGGCACAATATTCCTGGGCTCTGACTGGCACCATATAACTGGGTTTTGAGTGGCACAACATTACTGGGTTCTGAGTGGCACACTATTACTGGGCTCTGACTGGCACAATATTCCTGGGCTCTGACTGGCACAATATTACTCGGTTCTGAGTGGCACACTATTACTGGGCTCTGACTGGCACAATATTCCTGGGCTCTGACTGGCACAATATTGCTGGGCTCTGAGTGGAACACTAATACTGGCACTGAGTGGCACACTATTACTGGGCTCTGAGTGGCACAATATTCTTGGGCTCTGACTGGCACTATACTACTGGGTTCTGAGTGGCACAATATTACTGGTCTATGATTGGCACAATATTACTGGGCTCTGACTGGCACAATATTACTGGGCTATGATTGGCACAATATTACTGGGCTCTGACTAGCACAATATTCCTGGGCTCTGACTGGCACAATATTACTGGGTTCTGAGTGGCACAATATTACTGAGTTCTGAGTGGCACACTATTACTGGGCTCTGAGTGGCACACTATTACTGGGCTCTCACTGGCACAATATTCCTGGGCTCTGACTGGCACAATATCACTGGGCTCTGACTAGCACACTATTACTGGGCTCTGACTGGCACAATATTCCTGGGTTTTGAGTGGCACAACATTACTGGGTTCTGAGTGGCACACTATTACTGGGCTCTGACTGGCACAATATTCCTGGGCTCTGACTGGCACAATATTACTGGGTTCTGAGTGGCACACTATTACTGGGCTCTGAATGGCACAATATTCCTGGGCTCTGACTGGCACAATATTGCTGGGCTCGGAGTGGCACACTAATACTGGCACTGAGTGGCACACTATTACTGGGCTCTGAGTGGCACAATATTCTTGGACTCTGACTGGCACTATATTACTGGGTTCTGAGTGGCACAATATTACTGGGCTATGATTGGCACAATATTACTGGGCTCTGACTAGCACAATATTACTGGGCTCTGACTAGCACAATATTCCTGGGCTCTGACTAGCACAATATTACTGGGTTCTGAGTGGCACAATATTACTGGGCTCTGAGTGGCACACTATTACTGGGCTCTGAGTGGCACACTATTACTGGGCTCTGACTGGCACAATATTCCTGGGCTCTGACTGGCACAATATTCCTGGGCTCTGACTGGCACAATATTACCGGGTTCTGACTGGCACACTATTACTGGGCTCTGAGTGGCACAATATTCTTGGGCTCTGACTGGCACTATATTACTGGGTTCTGAGTGGCACAATATTACTGGGCTATGTTTGGCACAATAATACTGGGCTCTGAGTGGCACACTATTACTGGGCTCTGAGTGGCACACTATTACTGGGCTCTGACTGGCACAATATTCCTGGGCTCTGACTGGCACAATATTCCTGGGCTCTGACTGGCACAATATTACTGGGCTCTGACTGGCACAATATTACTGGGCTCTGACTGGCACAATATTACTGGGCTATGATTGGCACAATATTACTGGGCTCTGACAAGCACAATATTCCTGGGCTCTGACTGGCACAATATTACTGGGTTCTGAGTGGCACAATATTACTGAGTTCTGAGTGGCACACTATTACTGGGCTCTGAGTGGCACACTATTACTGGGCTCTCACTAGCACAATATTCCTGGGCTCTGACTGGCACAATATTACTGGGCTCTGACTAGCACACTATTACTGGGCTCTGACTGGCACAATATTCCTAGGCTCTGAGTGGCACTATATTACTGGGTTCTGAGTGGCACAATATTACTGGGCTATGATTGGCACAATAATACTGGGCTATGATTGGCACAATATTACTGGGCTCTGACTAGCACAATATTACTGGGCTCTGACTAGCACAATATTACTGGGCTCTGACTAGCACAATATTCCTGGGCTCTGACTAGCACGATATTCCTGGGCTCTGACTGGCACAATATTACTGGGTTCTGAGTGGCGCAATATTACTGGGCTCTGAGTGGCACACTATTACTGGGCTCTGAGTGGCACACTATTACTGGGCTCTGAGTGGCACACTATTACTGGGCTCTGACTGGCACAATATTCCTGGGCTCTGACTGGCACAATATTCCTGGGCTCTGACTGGCACAATATTACTGGGCTATGATTGGCACAATATTACTGGGCTCTGACTAGCACAATATTCCTGGGCTCTGACTGGCACAATATTACTGGGTTCTGAGTGGCACAATATTACTGAGTTCTGAGTGGCACACTATTACTGGGCTCTGAGTGGCACACTATTACTGGGCTCTCACTGGCACAATATTCCTGGGCTCTGACTGGCACAATATTACTGGGCTCTGACTAGCACACTATTACTGGGCTCTGACTGGCACAATATTCCTGGGCTCTGAGTGGCACAATATTACTGGGTTCTGAGTGGCACAATATTACTGGCTTCTGAGTGGCACACTATTACTGGGCTCTGACTGGACCAATATTACTGGGCTCTGACTGGCACAATATTACTGGGCTCTGACTGGCACAATATTCCTGGGCTCTGACTGGCACCATATTACTGGGTTTTGAGTGGCACAACATTACTGGGTTCTGAGTGGCACACTATTACTGGGCTCTGACTGGCACAATATTCCTGGGCTCTGACTGGCATAATATTACTGGGTTCTGAGTGGCACACTATTACTGGGCTCTGACTGGCACAATATTCCTGGGCTCTGACTGGCACAATATTGCTGGGCTCTGAGTGGCACACTAATACTGGCACTGAGTGGCACACTATTACTGGGCTCTTACTGGCACAATATTCCTGGGCTCTGACTGGCACAATATTACTGGGTTCTGAGTGGCACACTATTACTGGGCTCTGACTGGCACAATATTCCTGGGCTCTGACTGGCACAATATTCCTGGTCTCTGACTGGCACAATATTGCTGGGCTCTGAGTGGCACACTAATACTGGCACTGAGTGGCACAATATTACTGGGCTCTGACTGGCACAATATTACTGGGCTATGATTGGCACAATATTACTGGGCTCTGACTAGCACAATATTCCTGGGCTCTGACTGGCACAATATTACTGGGTTCTGAGTGGCACAATATTACTGAGTTCTGAGTGGCACACTACTACTGGGCTCTGAGTGGCACACTATTACTGGGCTCTCACTGGCACAATATTCCTGGGCTCTGACTGGCACAATATTACTGGGCTCTGACTAGCACACTATTACTGGGCTCTGACTGGCACAATAATCCTGGGCTCTGAGTGGCACAATATTACTGGGTTCTGAGTGGCACAATATTCTTGGGCTCTGACTGGCACTATATTACTGGGTTCTGAGTGGCACAATATTACTGGGCTATGATTGGCACAAAAATACTGGGCTATGATTGGCACAATATTACTGGGCTCTGACTAGCACAATATTCCTGGGCTCTGACTAGCACAATATTCCTGGGCTCTGACTGGCACAATATTACTGGGTTCTGAGTGGCGCAATATTACTGGGCTCTGAGTGGCACACTATTACTGGGCTCTGAGTGGCACACTATTACTGGGCTCTGACTGGCACAATATTCCTGGGCTCTGACTGGCACAATATTCCTGGGCTCTGACTGGCACAATATTACTGGGCTTTGATTGGCACAATATTACTGGGCTCTGACAAGCACAATATTCCTGGGCTCTGACTGGCACAATATTACTGGGTTCTGAGTGGCACAATATTACTGAGTTCTGAGTGGCACACTATTACTGGGCTCTGAGTGGCACACTATTACTGGGCTCTCACTGGCACAATATTCCTGGGCTCTGACTGGCACAATATTACTGGACTCTGACTAGCACACTATTACTGGGCTCGGACTGGCACAATATTCCTGGGCTCTGAGTGGCACAATATTACTGGGTTCTGAGTGGCACAATATTACTGGCTTCTGAGTGGCACACTATTACTGGGCTCTGACTGGACCAATATTACTGGGCTCTGACTGGCACAATATTACTGGGCTCTGACTGGCACAATATTCCTGGGCTCTGACTGGCACCATATTACTGGGTTTTGAGTGGCACAACATTACTGGGTTCTGAGTGGCACACTATTACTGGGCTCTGACTGGCACAATATTCCTGGGCTCTGACTGGCATAATATTACTGGGTTCTGAGTGGCACACTATTACTGGGCTCTGACTGGCACAATATTCCTGGGCTCTGACTGGCACAATATTGCTGGGCTCTGAGTTGCACACTAATACTGGCACTGAGTGGTACACTATTACTGGGCTCTGAGTGGCACAATATTCTTGGGCTCTGACTGGCACTATATTACTGGGTTCTGAGTGGCACAATATTACTGGGCTATGATTGGCACAATATTACTGGGCTCTGACTGGCACAATATTACTGGGCTATGATTGGCACAATATTACTGGGCTCTGACTAGCACAATATTCCTGGGCTCTGACTGGCACAATATTACTGGGTTCTGAGTGGCACAATATTACTGAGTTCTGAGTGGCACACTATTACTGGGCTCTGAGTGGCACACTATTACTGGGCTCTCACTGGCACAATATTCCTGGGCTCTGACTGGCACAATATTACTGGGCTCTGACTAGCACACTATTACTGGGCTCTGACTGGCACAATATTCCTAGGCTCTGAGTGGCACAATATTACTGGGTTCTGAGTGGCACAATATTACTGGCTTCTGAGTGGCACACTATTACTGGGCTCTGACTGGACCAATATTACTGGGCTCTGACTGGCACAATATTACTGGGCTCTGACTGGCACAATATTCCTGGGCTCTGACTGGCACCATATTACTGGGTTTTGAGTGGCACAACATTACTGGGTTCTGAGTGGCACAATATTACTGGGCTATGATTGGCACAATATTACTGGGCTCTGACTGGCACAATATTACTGGGCTATGATTGGCACAATATTACTTGGCTCTGACTAGCACAATATTCCTGGGCTCTGACTGGCACAATATTACTGGGTTCTGAGTGGCACAATATTACTGAGTTCTGAGTGGCACACTATTACTGGGCTCTGAGTGGCAAACTATTACTGGGCTCTCACTGACACAATATTCCTGGGCTCTGACTGGCACAATATTACTGGGCTCTGACTAGCACACCATTACTGGGCTCTGACTGGCACAATATTCCTAGGCTCTGAGTGGCACAATATTATTGGGTTCTGAGTGGCACAATATTACTGGCTTCTGAGTGGCACACTATTACTGGGCTCTGACTGGACCAATATTACCGGGCTCTGACTGGCACAATATTACTGGGCTCTGACTGGCACAATATTACTGGGCTCTGACTGGCACAATATTACTGTGATTTGACTGGCACAATATTCCTGGGCTCTGACTGCCACCATATTACTGGGTTTTGAGTGGCACAACATTACTGGGTTCTGAGTGGCACACTATTACTGGGCTCTGACTGGCACAGTATTCCAGGGCTCTGACTGGCACAATATTACTGGGTTCTGAGTGGCACACTATTACTGGGCTCTGACTGGCACAATATTTCTGGGCTCTGACTGGCACAATATTGCTGGGCTCTGAGTGGCACACTAATACTGGCACTGAGTGGCACACTATTACTGGGCTCTGAGTGGCACAATATTCTTGGGCTCTGACTGGCACTATATTACTGGGTTCTGAGTGGCACAATATTACTGGGCTATGATTGGCACAATATTACTGTGCTCTGACTAGCACAATATTACTGGGCTCTGACTAGCACAATATTCCTGGGCTCTGACTGGCACAATATTACTGGGTTCTGAGTGGCACAATATTACTGGGCTCTGAGTGGCAAACTATTACTGGGCTCTGACTGTCACAATATTCCTGGGCTCTGACTGGCACAATATTCCTGGGCTCTGACTGGCACAATATTACTGGGTTCTGACTGGCACACTATTACTGGGCTCTGAGTGGCACAATATTACTGGCTTCTGAGTGGCACACTATTACTGGGATCTGACTGGACCAATATTACTGGACTCTGACTGGCACAATATTACTGGGCTCTGACTGGCACAATATTCCTGGGCTCTGACTGGCACCATATTACTGGGTTTTGAGTGGCACAACATTACTGGGTTCTGAGTGGCACACTATTACTGGGCTCTGACTGGCACAATATTCCTGGGCTCTGACTGGCACAATATTACTGGGTTCTGAGTGGCACACTATTACTGGGCTCTGACTGGCACAATATTCCTGGGCTCTGACTGGCACAATATTCCTGGGCTCTGACTGGCACACTAATACTGGCACTGAGTGGCACACTATTACTGGGCTCTCACTGGCACAATATTCCTGGGCTCTGACTGGCACAATATTACTGGGTTCTGAGTGGCACACTATTACTGGGCTCTGACTGGCACAATATTCCTGGACTCTGACTGCCACCATATTACTGGGTTTTGAGTGGCACAACATTACTGGGTTCTGAGTGGCACACTATTACTGGGCTCTGACTGGCACAGTATTCCTGGGCTCTGACTGGCACAATATTACTGGGTTCTGAGTGGCACACTATTACTGGGCTCTGACTGGCACAATATTTCTGGGCTCTGAGTGGCACAATATTCTTGGGCTCTGACTGGCACTATATTACTGGTTTCTGAGTGGCACAATATTACTGGGCTATGATTGGCACAATATTACTGGGCTCTGACTAGCACAATATTACTGGGCTCTGACTAGCACAATATTCCTGGGCTCTGACTGGCACAATATTACTGGGTTCTGAGTGGCACAATATTGCTGGGCTCTGAGTGGCACACTATTACTGGGCTCTGACTGGAACAATATTCCTGGGCTCTGACTGGCACAATATTCCTGGGCTCTGACTGGCACAATATTACTGGGTTCTGACTGGCACACTATTACTGGGCTCTGAGTGGCACAATATTCTTGGGCTCTGACTGGCACTATATTACTGGGTTCTGAGTGGCACAATATTCCTGGGCTCTGACTGGCACAATATTCCTGGGTTCTGACTGGCACAATATTACTGGGCTCTGAATGGCACAATATTACTGGGCTATGATTGGCACAATATTACTGGGCTCTGACTAGCACAATATTACTGGGCTCTGACTAGCACAATATTCCTGGGCTCTGACTAGCACAATATTCCTGGGCTCTGACTGGCACAATATTCCTGGGCTCTGACTGGCACAATATTACTGGGTTCTGAGTGGCACAATATTACTGAGTTCTGAGTGGCACACTACTACTGGGCTCTGAGTGGCACACTATTACTGGGCTCTCACTGGCACAATATTCCTGGGCTGTGACTGGCTCAATATTACTGGGCTCTGACTAGCACAATATTCCTGGGCTCTGAGTGGCACAATATTACTGGGTTCTGAGTGGCACAATATTACTGGCTTCTGAGTGGCACACTATTACTGGGCTCTGACTGGACCAATATTACTGGGCTCTGACTGGCACAATATTACTGGGCTCTGACTGGCACAATATTCCTGGGCTCTGACTGGCACCATATTACTGGGTTTTGAGTGGCACAACATTACTGGGTTCTGAGTGGCACACTATTACTGGGCTCTGACTGGCACAATATTCCTGGGCTCTGACTGGCACAATATTACTGGGTTCTGAGTGGCACACTATTACTGGGCTCTGACTGGCACAATATTCCTGGGCTCTGACTGGCACAATATTCCTGGGTTCTGACTGGCACAATATTGCTGGGCTCTGAGTGGCACACTAATACTGGTACTGAGTGGCACACTATTACTGGGCTCTCACTGGCACAATATTCCTGGGCTCTGACTGGCACAATATTACTGGGTTCTGAGTGGCACACTATTACTGGGCTCTGACTGGCACAATATTCCTGTGCTCTGACTGGCACAATATTCCTGGTCTCTGACTGGCACAATATAACTGGGCTCTGAGTGGCACACTAATACTGGCACTGAGTGGCACAATATTACTGGGCTCTGACTGGCACAATGTTACTGGGCTATGATTGGCACAATATTACTGGGCTCTGACTAGCACAATATTCCTGGGCTCTGACTGGCACAATATTACTGGGTTCTGAGTGGCACAATATTACTGAGTTCTGAGTGGCACACTACTACTGGGCTCTGAGTGGCACACTATTACTGGGCTCTCACTGGCACAATATTCCTGGGCTCTGACTGGCACAATATTACTGGGCTCTGACTAGCACACTATTACTGGGCTCTGACTGGCACAATATTCCTGGGCTCTGAGTGGCACAATATTACTGGGTTCTGAGTGGCACAATATTACTGGCTTCTGAGTGGCACACTATTACTGGGCTCTGACTGGACCAATATTACTGGGCTCTGACTGGCACAATATTACTGGGCTCTGACTGGCACAATATTCCTGGGCTCTGACTGGCACCATATTACTGGGTTTTGAGTGGCACAACATTACTGGGTTCTGAGTGGCACACTATTACTGGGCTCTGACTGGCACAATATTCCTGGGCTCTGACTGGCACAATATTCCTGGTATCTCACTGGCACAATATTCCTGGGCTCTGACTGGCACAATATTCCTGAGCTCTGACTGGCACAATATTACTGGTATCTGTGTGGCACACTATTACTGGGTTCTGACTGGCATACCATTACTGGGCTCTGACTGGCACAATATTCCTGGGCTCTGACTGGCACAATACTACTGGTATCTGACTGGCACAATATTACTGGTATCTGAGTGACACACTATTACTGGGTTCTGAGTGGCACAATATTCCTGGGCTCTGACTGGCACAATATTACTGTGCTCTGACTGGCACAATACTACTGGTATCTGACTGGCACAATATTACTGGTATCTGAGTGACACACTATTACTGGGTTCTGACTTGCATACCATTACTGAGCTCTGACTGGCACAATATTCCGGGTATCTGAATGGCACAATATTCCTGGGCTCTGACTGGCACAATATTATTGGGCTCTGACTGCCACACACTCACTGGGCTCTGACTGGCACAATATTCCTGGTATCTGACTGGCATAATATTACTGGGCTCTGAGTGGTACACTATTACTGGGCTCTGACTGGCACAATATTACTGGTATCTTACTGGCACAATATTACTGGGCTCTGAATGGCACACTATTCCTGGTATCTGACTGGCACAATATTACTGGGCTCTGAGTGGCACAATATTACTGGTATCTGAAAGGCACAATATTACTGGTATCTGACTGGCACAATATTTCTGGGTTCTGAGTGGCACAATATTCCTGGTATCTATAATTGTACAATTTTCAAACACTGAAAACATTGTGGGTGTTTTCTTACATTTTTATTATTGGGGGGGTGTAACACTCAGGGTCCGCCCCGGGTGCCAAATGCTCTAGCTACGCCCCTGTGTGTGACCGAGCTCATCAGGGCTCTAGCCCCAGATCATCCGAAGACCTAGCAACACCCCTGGTTGGCAGTGTGGTAGTTTAGATCACTGGCACAGGGAATGTCCAAATAACCCTACCCCCACTTCATACACCCCCCCCTCCACCTCCCCCATTTAAAAAAAATGTGCCTGCCCAGAACAACACCCAAATTACATTCCCTATTCAGTGGAATCAAGGTGGACCACAATAGGACAGCCAACAGATGGGGACACTCACTTGTCTAACAGTACAACTCTCTGATAATTGGGACCAGCTTCCTATGATCAATTTGATTGTGGACAGTATATCCTATGAGTTTCTTGTGGATAGTGGAGCTACATGCTCTAGCTTTTCTGGAAACAATTATCAGGGACCTCTTACTGCTAAAAGCGTGGTGTCTGTTGGCGTAGGAGGAGTTCCCATTTCCTGTCCCAAAACTTCACGTTTGTCTATTACAAGTCCCTACAGTCCTTCCTTTTTGTTACATTATTCTTTTCTGGTTATTCCAAATTGTCCAGTAAATTTATTAGGCACAGATTTAATGGCTAAGATGGGTATGATTATTGAAATTAATCCCAAAGGTGGAATTTGGGTGAATACTGCCTTTATTTCTGTGTCAAGCTTTGATAATTTGTCTGGTAATTTTAACCCTTTTGCTGCTGGCAACAATGCATTCATTGCATTACCAGACCTGAACACTAGCTGTCTAACCTTTTCTTTACACACTAGGGATGTTTTGAAAAAGCTTTTTTGTATAGCTGCAAACTATCTGCACTGACACACTCATCACACTCAGCCATGCCCATAGTTCATGATTTTGGTGTTATTTGGCAGGCTAGAGGCTTTGTTGCAGCTGATGGTTGAACGGTTTCTCATTTTGCATTAATTGATGGATTATTGAAGGCCATACTGTTAGCTAGATCTTTAGCTATTGTAAAGTTCAAGGGTAATGATACAGATGACTCCATTGTCAGGGATAGTAATGATTTTGCAGATTTGGTGGTGAAAAGGGCGGCTGCCTCTTTTCCCTAATGGCCAGATTACAGTAGTGTTTCTCGTGACCAGGTCTTAACTGCAGTGCCCCTCATACTGATGATATTGATATTCTTTATATGCAGGCTGCAGCATCTTCAGATGACTTGGCTTACTGGAGTATACATTCTGTCACACCTGATGCAGCTTCTGGTAACCTCAAGGATCCAAAAGGTTGCATAGCAATTCCTCAAGCTTCCTCTGTGTTACTCGTCTGACAGTTCCATAGCTATGGACATGTCGGCCAAAGAGGGGTATTGGCTATGCTAAAAGAACGATTTCTAATTAACAGGTTAGATCAGACAGTTACCAACATTTTATCCAGGTGCTTAACGTGTGCAAGAGTTAATTCTACCAAACCACAGTTTGGTAAGCATGACCACCTTCCTCCAGTGAAAGGCCCAATGTTAAATTTACAAATTGACTTCACGCATATGCCAACGGCAAAAGGTGGACTCAAGTATTTACTTGACATTGTAGACACATTCTCAAAATGGGTGGAGGCGTATGCCTGTGTACGCGAAAATGCCCGCACAGTAAGCAAAATATTGTGTAAATAAATTATACCACGTTTTGGCTGCCCAGTTATGATTAATAGTGATAAAGGAACTTCTTTCACATCAGCAGTTACACAGCAGGTTTGTAAAATGTTGAGTATAGATTGGAAATTTCATATACCCTATCACCCTCAGTCATCAGGGCAAGTAGAAAGGATGAATAGAACGATCAAGGAGAAATTGACAAAAGGAGGCTTGGGTAGCACACCCAATTGGCCAGACAATTTGCCAGCAGTTTTAGCTGAGATCAGAATGACCCCTAGTTCAACTACGGGTTATTCACCCTTTAAAATGTTAATGGGGAGACCTTTTCCAACTCTCTGGTGTAAGTCCAAATGGTGAGCGGAGACCTAAATATTGTGTTAGATGAGTATGTATTAAACCTTGTAGACAAATTGAATGGCATCTATGGTGATGTATCTCTATCTCTTCTTCATCCTGCAGGTACTACCACATATCCTTTTAGGCCTGAAAACCAAGTCTTGGTGAAGTCCCTCTTCAAATCCGGAACCTTTGATCCACCATACAGCCCTCCAACAACCGTTGTTGCCATCACCCGAACAGCGGTTTTAACCGAGGAGGACAAGATATGGATTCATGCAAGCAGATTAAAAAGATGTCCCACATCAAGCCCTCCGGATATTCCAAACAAAGACTGATCAACCTAAGACTATGATCCAGAATGAACAGTAGTGCCTGGTGCACCCTAAATATTATTCTTTCCATGGGACTTGGTTATGCGCTGATAAATATGATTTGGTCCCAAAGACCAATAGTGGTAGTGATAGTAGAAGATGTTATTAATATATCACACTCTAAGCGGGCTTTATTCCCTCCATCATGGGAAACAGATAATCATTTTATTAGAACTGCAAGGAATTTATACCAAGCCCTACATTTTAATTATCACAATATATATCATGTTCCATTTGATTTCCTGTATAGTCAAATGTTTACATACACGTTGTACCTCAAGTTTGCGACATACGCAACTAGCCATGGCAATGGTCCCCATTGTAATTCCCAACAACCCAGCTACAACACTAATTGTTTATTAACCCTAAATTCGTCCAGGAGGGAGGGACGGTCTTTTTATAGTTATTTCTTCAGAAATAACGGTTCTGAAGTTTTTTTTCTTCCCTGAGTGCTATAATAAGACAATTAATTATTTACTGATATGTTATTCTTTCAGAATAAAAGGTTGAAATGATATGGGTTAATTAATAAGCACCCTTTTCCCTTATATCCTGTGTCACACCACACAGTATATTTTCGTACGAAAATGCATTCGTCCAAAAACTAATGCACATGTCTATTAATTATCATATCCTTCCGCGTTTTTACTTCTTGTTTAGGTCAATTCCGTTAAAAGTAGAACTTGCCCTTTTGAAGCAAATGCAAACTAGGATCAATACATTCATATAACAGGGAAAGAAAGCAAGAGTGTCATTTAGCCTAAATTCTAGAACCCATGAACAGGACGGATTAAGAGTCCCAGATATGGTTAAAATACATGACGCAGCAATGCTGTCGCACATGCTTAAATGGACCCACCTGGTCCTGGATAAAGACCACTTTTTTTTTTTTAGGTGTCAATTCATGTA